>ML297802.1:0-44320 GCA_005239495.1 Nicotiana undulata
AATATGGGCTTAAGGAACAATTTCCAATCGAAAGATATCAATTTTACTCAAAAATTCGAAACCCGGCAAAACCCGACCCCCGGGCCCGCGTCCCCTAACTCAGAAATTTTTACAGAAAAGTGTTCTTCTTCTTCTCATGAGTCCGTACATATAAAGAACACCAAAATCGGAGTTTGTTTGACTCCTCAAATCGACCCTTGAAGGTCTCATAATCTCATGCCCCAAAATCCAATTTTTCTACTGTTTTTCATGAATTAAAGGCTGGGATTATGGNGCCCCCAAGAGCTCTTTTCCGTACAACAATGGTGTAAAAAGGGGTTTAGGTCGCGGAGGAAATATTTAAACACTGCCTAGTGATTAATGAACTGCGATCGCGGAAGTCCTCACGCGATCGCGAAGAACAAACCTCTCCAGCCCTCATTTTACTCATTGCGATCGCGACATAAGCCACGCAATCGCGACTCAATAAGTCCTTAACTCACGCGATCGCAACCTCACTCATACGATCGCACTGTTCCGTTTACCAAACGTACGCGATCGCACTCCAATACACGCGATCGCGATGCACAAACTCGCCTGACCCTCAGAGTACTCTACGCGATCGCGACCTTAGTCCCGCGATCGCGGTACCTACGTTGCTCAACCTCTGCGATCGCGGATGCCTTTATGCGATCGCAGAGAATAAAAATGCTGCCCCTCACGATTGAACTACGCGATCGCGGCTCCCCTTACGCGATCGTAGAGAGCAAAAGCCTACTGCACAAAAACCAGAAAACCAGCTCTTTCTTTAAGTCCAAAAATGCCCGTTAACCACCCGAAATCAATCCCGAGCCCCTCGGGACCCCAACCAAACTTACCAACATATCCCATAACATCATTCAAACTTAGTTGCACTCTCAAAACACCAAAACTAACATCAAAACTCCAAATTTGCATCGGATTCAAGCCTAAGAACTTTGATATTTCTGAAATTCACCAATGATGCCGAACTATCCAAATCAACTCCGATTGACCTAAAATTTTGCAGACAAGTCCAAAATGACATTACGAACTTGTTCCAACTATCCGAATTCCATTCCGACCCCGGTAGCCTATTTTCCACTGCCGTCCGGAATCGCCAAAAACTAACTTTCACCAATTCAAGCCTAATTCTACACCGGACATTACAAAATTATTCTGAACACATTCCTAAGTCCCAAATTACCTAACGAAGCTATCCGAGCCATAAAATCAGCATTCCGAGGTCGTTTACCAATAAGTCAACTCTTAGTTGACTTTTTCCATTTTAAGGCTATTCTTTAAGGACTAAGTGTCTGAATTCTCATTTAACCATTCCGATTTCAAGCCTATCAACCCTAACACATTAATAACAGAATAACCAATCTATAGTAAGTCAATATAAACAATTTTGATGAAGTTTTTACGTAGCGATGGACCGGGTCGTAATAGTTACTTGGTGGCTAAGTCACTTTTCCCCTATAAATAGAGGGGTTTTATTCCATTGTAACTCATCCCGATATAAGAATTTCCTCTCTCTCTTTATCTGCAATATTGTTCATAACAATTTTAAAATTATCGTAAATATTATTGTATTTAAGGTGAATGTCTATTTTTAGAGAGACTTTAGAATTTGTTACTTTATGGCTAAGTCACTTTTTTTCCTATAAATAGAGGGGTTCTACTCCATTGTAATTTATTCCAAAATCAATAAGAATTCTCTCTCTTTTCTTTGTAATCTTTTGTTGTTTTATCTCACGTTATGAGACTCTACTCTCAAGAAACTTTTGAGAATACTAACATATAATTTTTCTCCTCTATTAAATATGATTGATATTATGAAACGAAAGTTCGTTGCCCTTGAAATTTCAGGCAATAACGATATGTCATAGGTGTTGGATGCTGAAATAGATTTAGATGCAATGGGTCTTGGAGACGCCATAAATGATAAAAATAAACCATGTACCCAAGATTGTGTTAAGGACTTGATTTTTTTGCGCCATCACCTTCATGAAGGGTTGAAAATAGAATATCTCAAAATCAAAAATTTACTTGTTTTGTGTAATGGCTTAAAAGAAAAATATGACAACCTAAAGTTGGTTACACTTCCACAAGCACGACATGATTAGGCTCATCTGAGGCTCCAGACTTTAAGTCTGTTTCTGAATACAATTCAGCGATGTTCAAAATTACTTCTCAAATTAAACTTTGTAGAGATAATATCACTGACTATGATATGCTTGAAAAACGTTCACAGTGTTTCATGGCTCCAATATGGTTCTGCAACATCAGTATCGAGAGAAAGATTTCAAGAAGTACTCTGAGTTGATTTTTCTTTTCCTTGTGGCGGAACAAAACATTGCTCATGAGAAATCACGATAATCGACCCATTGGTTTACACTATTGCCCAACGTGAATGATGTGTATTACCATTATGCTAAGTGTGGAAAAGGTCGTGGCCCTGTTCGTGGTCGTAGTCAAGGAAGAAATATCCCGGTGTTGATCATCCCTCAAAGAAAAATAACCACCAAAAGTGAAAAGGTAAAGATGAGAAGATAAAAGCAAAGGATTCAGACTAAATGCTATCATTGCGGTGGAAAAGGCACTGGGCAAATATTTGTCGTACAACAAGATATTTGGTTAAGATTTATCAAGCATCTTTAAAGACTAAAGGTCCTGAAGCTAATTTTGTCTCTGACAATACATTTGACATCACCCACGTGGATGTGACAGACTTCTTTGAGAACCTTGATGAAAAAATAGACCACTTGATCGGTGATGTATCCGTTGTTAAATATAATTAAGTAGTGATTTTTATTTTTGTCTATTCGTAGTAGCTACTGAATAAACATCATGTAATCATAGTTATTTACTTGAGTAGTAGTCATTGGTACCAATTGGTATTATTTGTTTTATGAAATAGTGTTAGTTCGTTTTGATTAAATATAATTCTAGTATTCATTTTAAACAATGTTACGGGTGCCTGGCACAAATGCCCCTCACAAAAGCACATATATAACCCTATGCATGCGGTCACTGTAAATATCAAACTCCGGAGGACGGATCCTTGCCCAAGCGATAATGGAATATAAGTCATCAATCAATGTAACAGTTGTAATGTGCAACCCGATCCAATATCAATCGGTTGCGGCGTGCTACCCAATCCAATATATTCATAATACGACTCTACGACCCACATCAGTCATCAACCGCTCAAGTCTCAATGGCTCACGTCTCACAGAACTCATCCCAAACAGTATCACATATATAAAGCATCAACAAAATGTGATATGACATACAAACAATGTACAGAGACTGAGAAAATGACTACAATTAAGGTAAAGAGCTCAAAACAGCAAGAATAACCCTATCATGTCTAATAGTTAAGCACATAACCTAGACATGATTTCTAACATGAATCCTAGCTCAAATAATCATACAAGTAGAGAAAATACGGATATAACGAGACATGAAAGCAAACAAGTCTCATAAAAGCCTAAAGTCTACCGGGATTATGAATACCTCGGTGTACGCACACATGCACGACACATAGCACATCGTCACGGCCCAACTTACCCTCCGAAAGGTATCATGACGGCACCTAGTCTCTACGACTAGGTAAGCCTAACTTGCGGATAAAAACTTAAATAAAATATGATAAATAATTAAAGAAATGGAGGAATAAAGGACGAAATCTAAATAATTATAACGATGTCGCTCGGCAGGTACAAAATATAAACCCCCAAAGACCCGGATTGTCACAATATAGTCACAAGCTCCTACACTACTGTATCTCTAAACAAACTGGAAAGTACATAAGAAAATCTCTATAAGGACGAATCGAAGGAGACTCGGAGGATTCTGCGGACGCGGCAGAAATACCTTGCGGTCTCTTGGAACAACAGCAACCACTAGCCATGTGACTGATAACTCGTACCTGGATCTGCACACGAAAAACATGTGCAGGAAAGGGCATGAGTACACCACATTTGGTACCCCATAAGTGCTAAGCCTAACCCCAGTCAAGTAGTGACGAGGTCAGGTTAAGGCTCTACTGGATTTTTATATAAATAAATTTAAAACAGTACTAAAGATAAGTAATTTCTACAGTAATGATTTAAAGAAAATATTCTAAAGCATAACAGTAAAGAGATCCCTCGGCTCAGAAAAATGTATCACAAGGTGGAATCTCCCGGGATACCGTCCCGTAGTTCCAAATGATTATGTAGTACAAGGGGATCTCCCGGAATACGTCTGTTCCCAAAATAAATATGCAGTGTTGGGGGATCTCCCTGAATACGTTTGTAGTCTCAATTTAAATATGTAGTACAAGGGGATCTCCCGGAATATGTCCGTAGGCCCAATTTAAATATCCGATGCGAAATGAATGACAGATAAGGCATCAATATAAACAGTTCATCAAATCGCAGGTAGGGAAAAAGCAATAAGCTAACTAAACATGGCGCACAGAATATCAGATAGGCAATTTAAATTATACAGGTAGGCATGCTTTTCCTAATCTAAGTTAAACAATTTAACATATTAAAGCAATGTAATAGGAGAAAACAATTTATAATTTTCGAAGGAAAAATGGGATTTTTGTAATAATGGCCCGTGTACGTACTCGTCACCTCACGTACACGACCCCCACACAACAATTAATGTCAAAACATCCTAAGGGGAAGTCCCCAACACAGAGTTAGGCAAACCACTAACCTCGACTGCTCAATTCAACGCAAAACCACGTTCTTGCCACGAGTACCCGACTCCGAATGGCCCAAATCTATTCAATTCAATTGTATAATGTAAATATAACTTTAAGTAACTAATCAATTCGAAGCTAAAACGCGAAATTAGGAAAATCGCTCCAAAAAGTCCCCCGGGCCCACATCTCGGAATCGGATAAAAATTACAAATTTCGAACACCCATTAACTCACGAGTCTAACATACCAAATTTACTCAAATCCGATACCAAAATCTCGATCAAAACCCAAAAACTCGGACTAGGAACTTTTCTCAAATTTTCCAAAATTTTCACCCCAAATTCGAAATTAAATGATAAAATTAAGCATAGATTAGCGAGAACTAATCAAAACCGAGTAAGAATCATTTACCCCAAATACCCAAGTGAAAATCCTTCCAAGAATCGCCTAATCCCGAGCTCCCAAGTTCAAATTATGAAAAATGACTCAAACCCTCATTTTTGGGTATTTTAATTTTGCCCAGATGTGCCTTAATCGCGATCGCGGAAGCCCAATCGCGATCGCGAAGAACAAATCACGCGCTTTAGGATTTTACACTACGTGAATGCGGGAACCCCTACGCAAATGGGATTCACTAATTCCTCCAACCCTACGCGATCGCGACTGACCTCACGCGACCGCGAATGGCATAACTCGACCCACTGCCGTCTCACTTCCTCTTCGCGAACGCGATGACCAACTTGCTGACACTACGTGATCACGTTCCATTCTATGTGATCGTGAAGCATTTACCTGACTGGTTTACAACTTGCTCTACGCGATCGCGGACTCCTTCACGCGATCGCGATGAAGAAAATCTGGTTGCACTCACACCAGCAACACAACTATCACCCCAAGTCCAAAAATGACCCGTTCAGCATCCGAAATACACCCGAGGCCCCCAAAACCTCGACCAAAACTACCAACCAAACCTATAACCTCATTCAAACTTAGTCGAGCCTTCAAACCACATCACATAACACCAAAAACAAGGATTAAACATGTATTCAAGCCTAAGAACTTGGAATTTTTTCCAAAATCCACAAACGATGGCGAAACATGTCGAAACTAGTCCGAATGACCTCAAATTTGACACACAGGTCACAAATGACAGTATGTACCTACAGCCACTTCCGTAATCTCATTCCGAGCATGATATCAAAATTTCACCTATCGGTTGAAATCGCCGAAATTCTAACTTTCACCAATTCAAGCCTAAATCTATTACAGACCTCAAAAAGATATTCTGGACGCGCTCCTAACCCCAAAATCACTTAATGGAGCTAATGGAGTCGACGAAATTCCATTCCGGATCCGTCTTCACACAATTCTGACTACGCCCGATTTCTAAGGCTTAAACTCTTATTTAGGGACTATGTGTCCCAAAACTCTCCGAATTCCACAACTAATAACTCCGACAAGTCCCAAAAGCAGAAACAAACGTGAGGAAAAAAGTTATTAGGGGATCGGGGCGCTAACTCTCATAACGACCGACCGGGTCATTGCATTCTCCCCCTTTTATGAAAATCGTTCGTCCTCGAACGAGTATGAAGACATACCTGAAGCTGTGAAAAGGTGAGGGTACTGGCTGCGCATATCCTACTCGGTCTCCCAAGTCGCCTCCTCGACCGGCTGATCCCTCTACTGAACCTTTACTGATGTAATATTCTTTGACCTGAGCTTTCTGACCTACCTATCCAAAATGACTACTGGCTCCTCAACATATAGATCCTTGTCCAACTGGACTGAACTGAAATCCAATACATGAGCCAGATCACCGTGATACTTCCGGAGCATAGAAACATGGAACACTGGATGAACTCCTGCTAGGCTGGGAGGCAAGGCAAGCTCATAAGCAACCTCGCCAATGCGCCACAATATCTCAAAAGGGCCAATGAACCTCAGACTCAACTTACCTTTCTTTTCGAACCTCATGACGCCCATGAATACCCGAAGCAAAACCCGATCACCAGTCATGAATGCCAAGTCACGAACCTTCCGGTCCGCATAACTCTTCTGCCTGGACTGAGCTGTGCGAAGTCTTTCCCGAATCACCTTCACCTTATCCAGGGCATCCTGAACCAAATTTGTACCCAACAATCGGGCCTCTCTCGGCTCAAACCATCCTATTGGGGACCGGCACCGCCTACCATACAAAGCCTCATACGGTGCCATCTGAATGCTGGACTGGTAACTGTTATTATAAGAAAACTCTGCAAGTGAAAAGTATTGGTCCTATGACCCTCTAAACTCCATCACACAGGCACGAAGAATATCCTCAAGAATCTAAATCATGCGCTCAGACTTCCCGTCCGTCTAAGGGTGAAAGGGTGTACTCAACTCCACTCTGGTACCTAACTCCTGCTGAACGGCTCTCCAGAACCGTGATGTGAACTGTGTACCTCTGTCTGAAATGATAGATACTGGAATACCGTGAATGCGGACAATCTCCCTGATATAAATCTCAGCCAAACACTCTGAGGAGTATGTAGTCGACACTGGAATGAAATGGGCTGATTTGGTAAGGCGATCCACGATCACCCAAATAGCATCAAACTTTCTCAAAGTCCGAGGAAGCCTAACCACAAAGTCCATGGTGATTCGCTCCCACTTCCACTCTGGGAGCTCAATCTGCTGAAGTAATCCTCCTGGCCTCTGATGCTTATATTTAACTTGCTGACAGTTGAGACACTTGGCCACAAATCCAACTATATCCTTTTTCATCCTTCTCCACCAATAGTGTTGTCTCAGGTCCTGGTACATCTTCGCGACACCCGGATGAATGAAGTACCGCGAGCTATGGGCCTCCTCCAGAATCAACTCCCGAAGCCCATCTATATTGGGCACAGATACGACCCTGTATCCTCATCACGCCATCATCACCTATAGTCACGTCCCAGGCATCACCTCGCAGGACCTTGTCCTGAAGAACCAGAAGGTGGGGATCATCATATTGGCGCTCTTGGATGCAGTCATAAAGAGAAGATCAAGCAACCGCACAAGCTAATACCCGACAAGGCTCTGAGATATCCAATCTCACGAACTGACTGGCTAAGGCTTGAACATCCAAGGCTAAGGGACTCTCAGCTGCCGGAAGATATGCCAAACTCCCCAAACTTTCCGCCCGGCGACTCAAGGCGTCGGCCACCATATTAGCCTTCCCTGGGTGGTATAATATAGTGATGTCATAGTCCTTGAGTAGTTCCAACCACCTCTGCTGATGCAAATTGAGGTCCTTCTGCCTGAACAAGTGTTGTAAACTCCGGTGATCAGTGTAAATCTCATAGGGAACACCGTACAAATAATGACACCAGATCTTCAGGGCATGAACAATAGCTGCCAAATCGAGGTCATGAGCTGGATAATTCTTCTCATGCACCTTCAACTGTCTGGACGCGTAGGCAATCACCCTACCGTCCTGCATTAATACTGCTGCAAGGCCAATCCTCGAGGAATCACAATAGACTGTATAGGACCCTGAACCTGTAGGCAATACCAACACTAAAGTTGTAGTCAAGGATGTCTTGAGTTTTTGAAAGCTCTCCTCATACTCCTCAGTCCACCTGAACGGAGCACCCTTATAGTTCTGTCTAGTCATAGGTGCTGCAGTAGATGAAAATCCCTCTACAAAGTGGCGATAGTACCCTGCCACACCAAGGAACATGCGGATCTCAGTAGCTGATGACGATTTAGGACAACTCTGCACCGCCTCCACCTTCTTCGGATCCACCTTGATCCCATCACAAGACACCACGTGGCCCAAGAATTCCACTGAATCAAGCCAGAATTCACACTTAGAAAATTTTGCATACAATTTCTTCTCCCTCAAAGTATGAAGCACGATCCTCAAGTGCTGCTCATGATCCTCCCGAGACCGGGAATATACCAGGATGTTGTCAATAAACACAATGACGGAGGAATCAAGATAAGGCCGGAACACACTGTGCATTAAATGCATAAAAGCTGCTGGGGCATTGGTCAACCTAAATGACATGACAAGAAACTCATAGTGACCATATCTTGTCCTGAAGATAGTCTTCGGGATATCCGGCTCCCGAATCTTCAACTACTGATATCCAGAACACAAGTCAATCTGGGAAAATACCCTGGCACCCTATAACTGGTCAAATAAATCATCAATGCGAGGCAAAGGTGATCACACCCAACTATGCCTTATAAAAAGAACAAAGCGGTCGTTGCAAATATAATCCGGGTATTTAGCATGGAGTCGAATCCCACAGGGAATTAACCTATCAATTACTATTATCGGACTCACTTAATTCTATGTAATCAACTTCCAAGATATTTTGACTAACAATTGGTTGTTTGTCTACTAACTAGTACTGAATAAAACTATTTAAACTAAGAGATAAATATGATTGGATTGTAAATAATAAAGAGAAGGATCTAAGGTTATGATTTTCCCTATTGATGGAATCTCTTCCTGTTATGTTTCATATAGATTTTCCTAATCTTCTCTATCGATCATGAGCACTCTTACTACCGTAAATCTCTCCCGAGTAATTACGACAATTTAATACACATGCTCTCCCGAGTTACACTAGCTGGCTTTGATTACAGCTCACTTAGATCGCACCCAAGGTTTCGTTATCCCTAATCCCACCTTTAAACCCTTGGTTATTGATTCCTCACATGCGTCAAGAGTGATGTTGTTCAACAACTACCTAAATATTCACTCTCTCCCGAGTAATACATACTGAATATGCACAACTAATTGAGGATCCTTTCAATTAACTACAACAAGAACGTAGTTGAACAAATAGAGATTAAACTTGGCAAAACTATATTAACATAACAAGAAGTTCATCCCTCAATAGGTTCCATCAAAACCCTTAACTAAATAATTAGCTACTCATACTAGAACACAATAAAACCATAAAATAATTCATAATTCACAAACTCATGATAAAAGATGAAGAATAGAAAACTCTAATTGTATCTTAGTCTTCTCACACTTGCTCTTGCCTCCAAAGTGAGTCTAAAAACAAGCTTTTTTTTACTTGGACGAGTTTATGGGGTTTAAATAGGGTTAGGACAAGTTTTCCCGTTTAACACTTAGGTCCCTGGACTTCTTGGCTTTTCACAGGTCGACTGCGGCCGCGACCGCGCCTGAACGCGTCTCGACCGCGGTGATTCACAAACATTCTGCCTCGTCTTTTGGATCCGCGGTCACGGTGGGCTGTTGTCCAGTCTTCCTTTGCCTTTTTCTTGCTTATTTTCGTTTGGGTTTCTTCTCGATTGGCCTTATATCCACGTTATTAACTCCAAAATACTTCATAGTATCTTCCTAACTTGGATTAGCTCCTGTAAAGCATAAAAACACTAATTAGAGCATTTTGTTATCATTTTATACTTAAAACAACAATAAAGTATGGTTCATTTAGAGCGTAAAAATAGCATCCACATCACGTAATATAGCCTACTATCAACACCCTACACTTAAACCGTTGCTAGTCCTCTAGCAACAAAACCACACTCTATAGGCCTAATCATCACATGACACCTTCCCTTCATACCAAGAATAATTCACACGTGTAGACTACTTCAGCATGACATCCTAGCCTCAAGAGTGGGCTTCTTTCTAGCCACGCAATGTCCTTAACCGGCTCTCCTACTCTCAGTCAGAGGTCCAGACTTAACTTCCCTTTATGAATCATGTGCCTACTCACTACAAAAGATACTTGTATCATTTACAATTCACACACCGAGGAAATCGAATATATAAAATTTCACTCACCCTCAGAGACAATTCTTATGCCACAAACAATGCACCATAGGCTTTCCCGTCGTGTCATACTCGACTAATCGAGCTCATTTGGTCTAGAATCAAGTAGGACTTTATTTGGTTGTAATGTTGGCTGCGGGACGAGTAGGATACATATGGGTATAGTGACTACACCTTCCTAAGAACTCCACTACATTGTTTACTTTTAAGCCCTTAACTTTTTCAAACCTTCATTCCACCCTTACATTATTGTGTTAACCCCTTATTCTTTTAAGCACACTTTTTCTTTTCATAGCCACCACTAATTCGAGGCTTTTTTTGGTGGCATCTAATATTTCTTATCACACAATGCACCTTTTTCTTTTCATGTCTCCTTAGTACCACTCAAAAGTCCAACCAACCACCCCACACTTATGATTTTCCATATCCATTACAATTCGAGTGCTTCTAAGAGGTGATAGGGTTAAAAAATATATGCTATTCAAACTTGGGCCAGGCTTGTAATGTGGTTGCCAAGGAAAACAGGCTTACAGTCTCAACAAGGTTAACAAAGGTATATACAATCTGGTGGGAAGAAGCATACATAGAAAGGTTAAGCAAAGAAACGCCTATATCACTTTCCAGACCAAACAAGACTACCATTTCGCTTTGCACACATAGAGGGAAAGTTCTAGGCATTCAATGTTAACACAGAATACACAAAGCCTCACTCACATATGGAACATGACTCAATTCAGTTAGGATAATCGGACACTCTGCTCAAGTACTCAAACCAATCAAGAACACATAATTTAAGGCCTTATTGCTAGAGTCAACTAATGAGCCTAAGTGTCACTCTAAAGCAATCTCTATTCAAGGTACCATGGAGTTAAGGGACTCTATTTCCATTTGTGTTTCTCGCCCAAGACTTCCTATACTAAAAGGAAAAAAAACTAACTACACCCGGTTCAAATAAAAACCCTTGAAAAAGAACCATGGTATAAAGAAAAACCAAGGGGGAGTTGATACACTACCTAACAAAAGAAAATCTTTTTGTGTTTTTTTTTATGTTCGATTTAAGTCTCTCAAGAGACCCGTTGAGAGGTGTCCGTCTTCGGGCCAAGTCAAAATTAGTTAATAGAAAACAAAAATACCAAACAAGCCAAAATACCAACAATTTATACAAATGTACACAACAACAAACAACAAATATCCCCCACCCCACACTTACAGAATTGGCATGTCCTCATGTCATATAAAATAAAGCAAAGTGAGGTAAGGGGACTTCCCTGGTGTTCAGTCATGATCAAAGATGGTGCCAAGATCGAGATGACAGGCTCGTCCTATCGCGCGAAGCCAACCCATGATCTTTTTTCTGACTTAGCATTCTGAGTGGCCAGAGCATCAACTCTAGAAGTCAGGTCATTGACCGAAGTGCGTAAGCCAGCCAAATCTTGCTCCACGGCTGACAACCGGGAACTCCGATGGGCCTAAGATGGACCCGCCTCATCAGGAACTTGCACTGGTGGGGCAACGGCATTCATATCCGCATCATCATCATCCACATCAATTGCCACAGGCTGCTCCTTCCCAACTGTGATTTTACTAGCCCTGAAAGGGGATTTCAATGCTAGCTTCCCATCTACGATGGGATTTTTGGGAACATGTGCAGTACGACACAATCTGGTGACCAGTGAGGGGAAGTAGAACCCTTTGCCTATCTCCGGGGATCGAATGAACATCTCATCATGAAGTAGCCGGGCCACATCAAAATCATGATGGTTGACCAAACACCAAATCGCCGCTGCTCTAGGCGCATTAACATTTGTGGTGTTGCTGGAGGGCAGCAATTGGCTGTCGATGATCGTTAGCCATAACTTAGCTTCCCAAGTGAGGGATTGGGAGTTCAGAGTTATTCTTGGCTTTATCCAGATGGGGTCCCGGCCATCCAGACAGATTGTTCGACACATTATGTTCCACGTGACAGGTGGCCTCTAATAATCCCGGTAGAAGTCTACCTCTTCGATGAAGACCGACAACCTGTACACTCGGCGGATTGCTTCAACAGATGCATTCACCGGGGTTCTTCAGACCGTGACCACCCTATCAACATGTTCCGGGCAATTCGCATAAAATTCCCGGACCATCAGGACATTTGCTTCCTCTGGCTCATCAAAGAAGACGTCTAGCTGACGTCTCCTCAATTCCTCATAGATCTGAGGACATTCAACTTGCAGGGCATTCCTGTCAATGGGCACTTCATGCACCATATTCTTGGCGGCCTTTGCTGCGAACCTATCATGCGCCGCCTTTGAGACAAACCAGTTGCTGTCAAACTGGCTCGAACTAGTCGGAGCTCGAGCTCTAGATGACCCTCCTGGCCCACTAGCGGAGGAACCTGTGACCCTTCTTTTCCTGGAATGATGCATTGTATGATAAAACAAGGGTCAATGTTAGTGAGGGATTGATTTGTGTGACCCCCCGGTGGTTACTCAGACTTCACCACCCCTAAGGCCACATTACCAATTACAGCTCAAAGGGCTATTTTTCAAGCACATGGTGTGCATAGAACTAAGAATTCAAACATTAGCCCATAGAAGTACAAACTCTCCCCCAAATTAACCACAATCACCCCACCACCATAAATTTCACACAACAATACCAGGTTCTTCTACCATGTTTTACAATATGTTAATCTAAAAAAAAAAATATTCTAACCTGAAACATGGTAAAGATCTACCATTTAAGTACAACAAGAAAGGAAAAGAAAATATAAACTAAGAGAGAAGAGAGAAGAGAAACTTACTTGAAGAGAAGAATGGAGAAGAGTGTTGGGAGTTGGAGGAAGATGGGAGATGAGAGATGAGAGTTGTGTATTTGGGGGTGGAAGAATGGGAGAAGGAGAGGAAGAAGAGCATTGGGGGGGGGGGGGGGGGGGGGGGGGGGGGGAGTTGGTAATGGGGTAACGTGAATTTTTTTTTGGGGGTTATAGGGGAATGTGGAGGAAAGGGGTGTGCGGGTAGGTTAGGAGTTATTAGAAGCGAGGGAAAAAAAAGGAATTAGAAAATAAAAGAAAAAGAAAAAAGAAAAAAAATTAAGATTTTTACTTACCTGGGCGCGAGGGACAGTGGGAGGGAGTTTCACCGTGGTTGCACCGCGGTTGACCACGGTCGTGGTGAAGAGGGCGAACACAAAACAGAATATACACGATTCGCCGCGGTCGAGCCACGGTTGGCCGCGGTCGCGGTGGGAGAAAAACAGTGAACCCACGTTTTGCCGCGGTTGGCCGCGGTCGCGGTGATGTTGTTCTGAGGTTTCCTTATTTTTATCACCTTTTTACCTCCCCGGAGTTGTGTCTTGACCCCGTCTTCTCCAAATATGAACCAATCTTTCCCTGTACACTAGTAAATAGGTTAGTATCATACACATCAAGTACAACAACAACACAAGAGAGAAAAACAAAAGAAAAACATGGGTTGCCTCCAACGAAGCGCTTGATTTAACGTCGCGGCACGACGAGTAAAACAATCAATGGGTTGCCTCCCATGAAGCACCTGATTTAACATCGCAGCACGACACATATGAGCGCATTTAAGGCTCGCTCGACCTTTGAGGCTCAGTCAGATGGATCACTGACACTTCCTTGACTTCATCCATGCCCACATATGGTTTCAATCTGTGCCCATTGGCTCTAAATGTGTGAGAGTCTTTCTTTGAGGCAATCTCTATGGCACCTGAAGGGAGCACTCAACCACACGAAATGGTCCAGACCATCGTGACTTAAGTTTACCCGAAAATAGCCTTAATCGTGAATTATAAAGCAACACACCATATCTACGGGTTTGAAATTTCGTGCAACCTCTTCGTTATCTCCTTGTATAACCTTGTGTTCTCGAAAGCAAGACATCAGAACTCATCTAGCTCATGCAATTCTGTGACTCTATTTGTTCCTGCAGCCTCAATGTCTAGATTTAGCTATTTCAATGCCCACCAAGCTCTATGTTCTAGCTCCACTGGCAAGTGACAGGCCCTTCCAAACACCAACTTGTATGGTGACATGCCAATTGGTGTTTTGAAAGAGATTCTATAGGCCCAGAGTGCGTTATCTAACTTTTTCACCCCATCAGTTCTTGTGGCATTCACTGTTTTGGTCAACACACTCTTTATCTCTCTATTTGACACTTCAACTTGCCCACTAGTTTGAGGATGGTATGGGGTTGCCACCTTATGGCTCACATAGTATTTCTCCAGTAATTTCTCGAAGGCTCGATTGCAGAAATGAGTGCCTCCGTCACTGATTATGGCTCTCGGGATCTCAAAACGGGTGAATATATTCTTCTTCAAAAACCCAATCACTACCCTTGCATCGTTGGTGGGAAATGCTACAGCTTCCACCCATTTGGACACATAATCTACAACAAGTATGTACTTATTGCCATAGGAGCTGATGAAGGGGCCCATGAAGTCTATTCCCCATACATCGAACACTTCAACCTCCTAAATTGGGTTCATGGGCATCTCATGGCGACAAGAGATGTTCCCGGTTCGCTGACATTCATCACAGCGCTTCACCCATAGATGTGCATCCTTAAACACAGTTGGCCAGTAGAACCCGGCTTCTAGCACTTTCGCTGCCGTCCTGACCCCTCCAAAATGTCTGCCATATGCCGATGCGTGACATGCCTGCAAAACAGAAGATTGATCTATCTCGAGGACACACTTCCGGATCACATTGTCAATGCAAATTCGAAACAGATAAGGTTCATCCCAGTAATACATGTGGCAATCACAGTAAAACTTTTTCTTTTGCACAGAGGAAAGGTCATATGGAACTATACCGCTTGCCAGGTAATTTGCAATGTCTGCATACCATGGCACCTCCTTAAGGCTTATGGCGAGTAACTGCTCGTCTGGAAAGGTTTCCAGAATATCCTCTACCTCAACAGATTTTTCCGTTCCTTCCAGTCGCGATAAGTGATCAACAACTTGGTTTTCCATGCCCTTACGGTCACGAATTTCCAAGTCGAACTCTTGCAGCAGCAACACCCAATGAATCAAGCACGGTTTTGACTCTTTCTTTTCAATCAGGTACCTAAGAGCAGCATGATCAGTATATACAATTACCTTTGAGCCAATCAGGTACGATCTGAACTTGTCAAACGCGAACACCACAACCAGCATCTCCTTTTCAGTCACAGTGTAGTTCAGTTGGGCTCTACTCAACGTTCTATTTGCATAGTAAATTGGGTGCATTATCTTGTCTTTCCACTGTCCTAGCACTACTCCCACTGCATAGTCATTTGCGTCACACATTAGCTCGAATGGTTTCTCCCAGTCAGGGGCAACAATGATGGGTGATGTGACTAGCCTCTTCTTCAACTCCTCGAATGCTACCCTGCAATCATCAGAAAACACGAAAGGGTGATCTTTTTCTAACAACTTACACAGAGGGTTGGCAATTTTTGAGAAGTCTTTGATGAATCTCCGGTAGAAACCGGCATGCCCGAGGAAGCTCTTGATTGCTTTAATTGATGTTGGTGGTGGAAGCTTTGCTATTACATCAACTTTCTCACGATCCACCTCGATGCCCTTTCTTGATACTAGGTGCCCCAAGACTATACCTTCTTGTACCATGAAATGGCACTTTTCCCAATTAAGTACCAGGTTAGTCTTAATGCACCTTTTCAACACTCTGGTCAGATTTGTAAGGCACTTATCGAATGAGTTTCCCACCACTGAGAAATCATCCATGAACACCTCCATTATGTCTTCGACCATGTCTATGAATATGGCCATCATGCACCTTTGGAATGTGGCAGGTGCGTTGCATAGGCCGAAGGGCATCCTCCGAAAGGCAGAAATCCCATATGAACATGTGAACGAGGTCTTCTCTCTGTCCTCTGGTGTAATAGAGGTCTGATTGTACCCCGAGTACCTATCCAGAAAATAGAAGTGGGACCTCCCTGCCAGTCTGTCAAGCATCTGATCAATGAAGGGAAGTGGGAAGTAGTCTTTTCGGGTGGCCAAGTTTAATTTCCTATAATCCATAAAAATTCTCCAACCTGTGACGGTTCGTGTAGAGATCAGTTCATTGTTATCATTTTTCACCACCGTCATACCACCCTTCTTCGGAACACATTGCACCAGGCTAACCCAGTTGCTGTCAGATATGGGGAAGATGATTCCCGCATCTAACCACTTAATGATCTCCTTCTTCACCACTTCCTTCATATTAGGGTTCAGCCTTCTTTGGTATTCTCTGGAAGGTTCGTGCCCATCTTCCAGCAGAATTTTATGCATACAAAATGCTGGGATGATCCCCTTAATATGCTCTGCATCTCCCGCTCGGTCTCCCAAGTAACCTCCTCTACTGGCTGACCTCTCCACTGTACCTTCACTGAAGCTATATCCTTAGACCTCAACTTTCTGACCTGATGACCCAAAATGGCCACTGGCTCTACCTCATATGACATATCACCCTCGAGCTGAACTGTGCTGAAGTCTAAAACATGAGACGGGTCACTAATATATTTTCGGAGCATCGACACATGGAATACCGGATGAACGCTTGATAAGTTGGGTGGCAAGGCAAGTCTATAAGCCACCTCTCCAATCCTCTTAAGTACCTCAAAAGGCCTAATGAACCGGGGACTCAGCTTTCCCCTCTTTCCGAATCTCATAACACCCTTCATGGGTGACACCTTCAGCAATACCTTCTCACCCTTCATGAAAGACACATCCCGGACCTTCCAGTCCGCATAACTCTTCTGCCTAGACTGCGCTGTGCGAAGTCGCTCCTGAATCAACTTCACCTTCTCCAACGCATCCTGAACCAAATCTGTGCCCAATAGACTAGCCTCACCCGGCTCAAACCAACCAATGAGAGATTTACACCTCCTACCATATAAAGCCTCATACGGGGCCATATGAATACTGGACTGGTAGCTATTATTATATGCAAACTTCGAGAGTGGCAGAAATTGATCCTATGAACCCCCAAAATCAATCACACAGGCACGCAACATGTCCTCCAAAATCTGAATAGTCTGCTCCGACTTCCCGTCGGTCTGAGGATGAAATGCCACTCAACTCTATATAATTATTTAGTCTAGGGTTTTGATGGAACCTATTGAGGGATGAACTTCTTGTTATGTTAATATAGTTTTGCCAAGTTTAATCTCTATTTGTTCAACTACGTTCTTGTTGTAGTTAATTGAAAGGATCCTCAATTAGTTGTGCCTATTTAGTATGTATTACTCGGGAGAGAGTGCATATTTAGGTAGTTGTTGAACAACATCACTCCCGACGTATGTGAGGAATCAATAACTGAGGGTTTAAAGGTGGGATTAGGGATAACGAAACCTTGGGTGAGATCTAAGTGAGCTGTAATAAAAGCCAGCTAGCGTAACTCGAGAGAGTATGTCTAGTAAATTGTCGTAGTTACTCGGGAAAGATTTACGGTAGTAAGAGTGCTTATGATCGATAGAGAAGATTAGGAAAATAATAACAGGAAGGGATTCCATCAATAGAGGAAATCATAACCTTAGATCCTTCTCTTTATTATTTACAATCCATTCATATTTATCTCTTAGTTTAAATAGTTTTATTCAGTACTAGTTAGTAGACAAACAACCAATTGTTAGTCAAAATATCTTGGAAGTTGATTACGTAGAATTAAGTGAGTCCGATAACAGTAATTGATAGGTTAATTCCCTGTGGGATTCGACTCTGGGCTAAATACCCGGATTATATTTGCAACGACCGCTTTGTCCTTTTTATAAGGCATAGTTGGGCGTGATCAAATTTTAGCGTCGTTGCCGGGGAATTAACGGTGTTATCAATTATAGTTGGAAGAAATTCAAAAATTCTTAGTGTAGTCAATTTTCTTCACTTTCAATCAATACATTGAAATTTTAACGTTTGCTAACTTGGTTGTACAGGTGCATGCCTAGAAACTCATTGAGAACTGGTGAAGTGTTTGAAGCATTATCAGATCCCGAGAAAGTTTTCAAGGCCTTGAATCGGGCCAATCGGAAAAGCAAACAACAACACTCAACTGAACAACCTGAACCAGACATGGCAGAGCTGGTGAATAACAGAAATAATGGGGATAACGTGGAAGACCCAAATGCGCAGGTAGTGGAGCCTCTTGTGCTAGAGGCTGCTCTATATGACTGGGCACAACCCACGATAGATAATTTGGCCACATCGATAGTAGTCTCGCAGATACGGGCTGAATCATTTCAAATCATAAACAACATGTTGCACTTGTGGAAAAATAAAGGACTATCCTCGGGGTCATACCTTGAAGATCCTCAACAACATTTGAAGAATTTCACGTCAATTTGAAAAACACAAAGACAGCACAACGTGACTCAGGAAACAATAAAGTCTGGAGCAGCCCAGACTTGGCTAAATTCACTTCCTATTAATTCCATCACTACTTGGGAGGAGTTAGTCAAGCAATTTGTGAACACGTTTCATCCACCCAACAAGATTGCTCAGCAAATTGATGAAATCTTGAGTTTCAGACAGAAATCAACTGAAGCATTGCAAGAAATGTGGGAACGATTCAAGGGGATGTTGGTTATATGTCTGCACCATGGTATTCCTGAGCAGATGTTGGGGTAGAGGTTTTACATGGGTCTGGCAGATAGCACAGATGTTGGGGCAGAGGTTTTACATGGGTCTGGCTGATAGCGTGAAGGCTAATGTTGATGCTTCGGTTGGTGGAGCATTCTTGAGCAAAACGTGGAGAGAGATCCAGGTCCTGCTCCACAAGATGGCACAGAATTCGGGATGGACAACCAGCAACGCACACATCACTCTAGTAATCCACTTAGTGGCTTTAGATCCAACCAACACTCTTGCAGAAAATATGGCCACATTAATGACACAAATGAGCATCCTCACCAAAAAGGTGGAAGAGTCAGGTCAGAAGCAGCAGGTGCACATAGTTGATACAACCAATGGGGGCTTATGCACATCTTGCATTAGTCACCCACTTGGTAGCCAGTGGAAGCTGAGGGTGATCACCAACACTATCCTGAGAACATGAATTATGTGTCCAACTATGGGGGACAAAGACATGGTGGTCAGAATTGGGGCCAACAGAATCATCCATACAGGCCAGTCCAGCGGCAGCATAATAATGGAAATATGGGAGCCATGCGACCTCACGGTAATATGGCACCTTATCAAAGGCCACAGGGTTACAATAACCAGAATTAGCAGCAGGGTTATCATCCACCTCAACAGCAACATAATGGGAGACAGGAAGATGGGTTTGCTAGACTCGAGGAAATGATAAAGCAGGTTATTGGGTCGAATGCAAAATTGAGTGAAAGAGTAGATGCACATGAGTCAGCCATAAAGAATATTGAAGTGCAAATGGGTCAGATTTCGATGTCATTGAATAATTGTCCTCATGGGACATTGCCTGCAGATACTCAGGTAAATCCAAAAGATCAGGGCCCAAAGCAGTTGATGGCAGTGAGTCTACGTAATGGCAGAGACCTAGACTTGGAGCAAGAGAGGGCTCGAGAAAGAAGACCTGCTGAGACACTTGTACCAGTGCCCATTGAACTAGATGATTCAGCAAGACTGACCGAGGTGACAGTGCAGCCTGCCTAGGAAGAAACCAACACACAGATTGAGGCTGAGAAAGAAGCCGAGACAGCACAGGAACCGGTAGTAGAGTTAGTGTCTGACAAAGAGAAAGCCCAAATCACTGGGAAGAAGAGACCTCCAACATCATTCCCACAAAGGTTGTCCAAGTACCAAAAAGATGAGCAATACAAGAAGTTCTTGGAAATGTTGAAACAAATTCAGGTAAATATTCCATTGATTGATGCTTTGAAAGAGATGCCTGGTTATGCAAAAATGACAAAGGACTTGATGTCCCGCAAATTCGACTTCCAAGACTTGTCCACAATGACTCTAACTCAAACCTGCAGTGTTGTTGTAACTAGACCAGTTGCTGAAAAGTTGTCTGATCCAGGGAGTTTCACAATTCCCTGCACCATAGGTAACTTTGCTTTTGCCAAGGCACTCTGTGATTTGGGGCCTAGCATTAATCTTATTCCCCTGGATATCTACAAAAGATTGGGGATTGGAAGAGCGAGACCACGTCTATGTTGTTGCACTGGCCGATTGAACTGTTAAAAGGCCCTCAGGTATTCTCGACGACGTGTTGGTGCAAGTAGGGAAATTTGTGTTCCCTGCAGATTTTGTAATTATGGATTGTAGAGTGGATGAATAAATTCCCATAATTTTGGGAACGCCGTTATCGGCCACGGGGCGAGCTCTAAATGACTGTGAAACTGGAGAGCTCAAGATGAGGTTAAATGATGAGGAAATAACATTCAACATGCATAAATCTATGAGGCGACCAAGTGAATTTGCCAATTGTTCTCCAATTGATGTCGTGGATGTAATCCTGGAAGAGGTTGATGAGACCTTGACTATTGAGGATCCTCTAGCTGCATGTCTTATGAATTTAGATGAGGTGAATGGTGAAGAATTAGCTGTACCCATACCTCTCTGCACGGCCCTCCAAAACTGAGACGTGAATTGAGTACCTCTGTCAGAAATGATAGAAACTGAAACTCTATGCAATCGAACAATCTCCCTGATGTAGATCCTAGCTAACCGCTCCGAAGTATAAGTAGTACTGATAGGAATGAAGTGCGCGGACTTGGTCAGTGGATCCACAATGACCCAAATAACATCAAACCCAGTCCGTGGAAGCCCAAATACAAAATCCATGGTGATCCGCTCCCACTTCCACTCCGGAATATCTAACCTCTGAAGTAATCCACCTGGTCTCTGGTGCTCATACTTGACCTGCTGGCAGTTGATACACCGTGCTACATACTCAACAATGTCTCTCTTCATCCGCCTCCGCTAATAATGCTGTCTCAGATCCTGATACATCTTCGCGACACCCGGATGAATGGAATACCGCGAGCTGTGGGCCTCTACTAATATCAACTCTTGAAGCCCATCCACATTGGGCACGCACATACGGCCTTGCATCCTCATAACCCCATCATCACCAATAGTCACGTCCCTAGCATCACCTCGACGAACCCAGTCCTGGAGAACTAACAAGTTTCGGTCATCATACTGGCGTGCTCTAATCTGATCATAAGAGAAGATCGGGAAGCCATGCTAGCTAACACCCACAGAGGCTCTGACAAATTCAATCTCACCATCTGACCCGCTAAAGCCTGAACGTCAAGTGCTAAAGGTCGCTCTGCTGCTGAAAGGTAAGCTAGACTCCCCAAACTCTCGGCTCTGCGACTCAAAGCATCAGCCACTACATTGGCCTTACCCGGATGATACAAAATAGTGAGGTCATAATCTTTGAGAAGCTCCAACCATCTCCTTTGACACAAATTCAAGTCCTTGTACTTCAGTAGATACTGCAGACTACGATGATCGGTGAAAACCTCACACTGCACCCCATACAAATAATGGCACCAAATCTTCAAGGCATGAACAATGGCAGCTAACTCAAGATCGTGCACGGGATAATTCTTCTCGTGCACCTTCAACTGTCTAGACGCGTAGGCAATCACCCTACCGTCCTGCATTAGTACCGCTCCCAAGCCAACTCTGGAAGCATCACAATAGACTGTATAAGAACCCGAACCAGTTGGCAAAACCAATACCAGAGCTGTGGTCAATGCTGACTTGAGCTTCTGAAAGCTCTCCTCACACTCATCAGACCATCTGAATGGTGCACCTTTCTGGGTCAATCTGGTCAAGGGTGAAGCAATAGAAGAGAACCCTTCCACAAAGCGGTGTTAATATCCCGCCAAACCAAGGAAACTCCTAATCTCTGTAGCTGAGGACGGTCTGGGCCAACTCTACACTGCCTCTATCTTCTTCAGATCAACCTGAATACCCTCACTGGACACCACATGCCCTAAGAAAGCTACTGAGCCAAGCCAAAACTCACACTTGGAGAATTTTACATAAAGCTTCTTCTACCTCAACCTCTACAACACAACCCTCAAATGCTGAGCATGCTCCTCCTGGCTACGAGAATATACCAGGATGTCATCAATGAGCACAATGACGAAAGAATCAAGGTAGGGATGAAACACACTGTTCATCAATTGCATGAACGCGGCTGGGGCATTGGTCAGCCCAAATGACATAACCAGAAACTCATAATGACCATATCTGGTCCTGAAAGTAGTCTTCGAAATGTCAGAATCCCGAATCTTCAGTTGATGATACCCAAACCTAAAATCAATCTAAGAGAACACTCTAGCTCCCTGAAGCTGGTCAAACAAGTCATCAATACGGGGCAAAGGATATCGGTTCTTCACCGTAACCTTGTTCAGCTGCCGATAATCAATACACATGCGCATGGAGCCATCCTTCTTCTTCACAAACAACACCGGTGCACCCCGATGTGACACACTAGGCCGAATGAAACCCTTATCTAGGAGTTCCTGAAGCCGCTCCTTCAATTCCTTCAACTCCGCTGGTGCCATACGATAATGTGGAGTAGAGATAGGCTGGGTGCATGGCACCAAATCAATACCAAAATCAATGTCCCTTTCAGGTGGCATGCCTGGCAGGTCTGCAGGGAAAACGTCCGAAAAATCACGAACCACAGGAACAGAATCAACAGAAGGAGTCTCACTACTAACATCCCTCACAAACACAAGATAAGATTCACATCCTTTCTCAACCATATGATGAGCCTTCAAATAAGAAATCACTCTGCTAGGCACATGCTCAATAGACCCTCTCCACTCAACTCGCGGAACTCCGGGCATAGCAAGGGTCACGGTCTTAGCGTGACAATCAAGAATAACATGACATGGGATAACCAATCTATGCCCAGTATCACATCAAAATCAACCATGTTGAGCAACAACAAGTCTACCCGAGTCTCCAGACCCCCAATAAATATCACACATGACCGGTACACATGAACAGACTCACGGGGCATACTCAGAAAGTGAGCAAAATATGACGAAACATAAGAGTATGTGGAACCAGGGTCAAATAAAGCCAAAGCATCACTGTGATAGACTGAGATAGTACCTGTAATCACCGCATTAGAGGCCATAGCATCAGGCCTAGCTGGGAGTGCATAAATACGTGGCTGGCCTCTGATGCCTGACCTCCACCCCTAGCTGCCTGGGTAGGTGGTGAAGTGACTAGGGATGATGTCGAGGGCTGAAACCTCTGCTGATATGAATGACCATGAAGACGAGGACACTGCCTCCATAAATGTCCAAACTCTCCACACTCAAAACAACTACCTGGAGTTGGAGATGGGGACTGAAGGGAACCCCTGCCACTAGAATAGCTACCGGATGAACCATGCATAGAAGAACCCTGGAATGATGATGCTCTGGAGGAGCTCTGAGATGGAAGTGCACTAAAGGAAGAACGTCCTGGATGAGAGTTGCGGGGACTCTGCCCCGAAGATGCTCCACTATAAGCTGGGCGAGTTGGCTGAGGAGGTCTAAATGAACGACCTCTACCATGCTAAAACTACCCTATGGAAGGGCAACACTGAAGCTACCTGATCCCCGAGGCCTCTTAGCCACCCTCTCCTCACGCTCCTGCCTGCGAACCGACTCAATATCCCGAGCAATGTCAACAACCTGCTCGAATGTGGAACCTGACACCCTCTCCCTAGTCATCAAGATCCGAAGCTGATACGTGAGACCATCTACAAACCTCCTGATCCTCTCCCTATCAGTAGGGACTAACTCAGAAGCATGTCGATCCAAATCAGAAAACTGCATCTCGTACTCTGTAACTGACAACTCTCCCTAGCGCAACTGCTCAAACTCCCTGCGCTGCTCCTCTCTATGGGACTGAGGAACGTACTTCTCCAAAAAGATCGTGGAGAACTGCTTCCAGGTGAGGTGTGCTGAACCAACCGGCCTATGCCTCTCAAATGCCTCCTACCAAGTGAAAGCAGCACCAGCAAACTAAAATGTAGCAAACGAGACCCCACTGGTCTCCAAAATCCCAGCAGTACGGAGTATCCTTTGACACTTATCTAGAAAACCCTAGTTCTCCTTTTTTCCACTGATTTTCTCCAATTAAACACTACTAATTAGGTCCTTAATTACATATAATCATGCTAATAAGTCCAAAAACCTTACCTCGATGAAGAACAATCGTTTCCCTTTTAAAAAACCCTCCAAAAGCTCGAAAATTGCAATAATAATGGTGAAAAGAAGACTAAAAATTGCTAAGTCCTCTTTTTATACTTTCTGCCCAAGCTATTCGCACCTGCAGCCCATTTCCTCGCACCTGCGGTTTTTCATTAACGGGGCAATTTCTCGCACCTACGGCCCGGGTGCCGCAGATGCGGCCAACACAACCGCTTCTGCGGTTCTTCCTCCAAGGTCTCAGAACCCGCACCTGCGACCTCTTTCACCGCTTCTGTGGCTCGCACCTGCGGTAAATATCCGCAGGTGCGGAAATGACAGTAGAAAAAACACTAGCAGCAGATGCTGCATTTTTTCAACTCCAAAAATCCCCGTTCACCATATGAAATCAATACCGAGCCCCTCGGGACCCCAACCAAACATACCAACACATCATAAATGATCATTCAAACTTAGTCGCACCCTCGAAACACCCAAAATAACATCAAAACACCAAAACATCAAATTCAAGCCTATGAACTTTGAAATTCCTAAATTCCACCAACGATGCCGAAACCAACCAAACACATCCGATTGACCTGAAATTTTTCACACATATCCAAAATGCCATTACGAACCTATTCCAACTTTCGGAATTCCATTCCGACCCCTATGCCTATTTTCCACTACCGACCAAAAATCACCAAAAACTAACTTTCGCCAATTCCAGCCTAATTCTACACCGGACATCACAAAAACATTCCGAACACACTCCTATGTCCCAAATCACCTAACGAAGCTATCTGAGCCATAAAATCTGTATTCATAGGTCGTTTACCAATAAGTCAACTCTAGTTGATGTTTCCCAACTATAAAGCTACTTTTAGAGAGTAAGTGTCTCAATTCTCACTACAACCATTCTGAACCCGAGCCAACCGACTCCAACACATCCTAAAAAGTATAACAAACCTATGACAAGGAAAGAACAGTAATAAAATGCAGATTCTACGAAACAACCATCCGGGTCGTTACATATTCTTACTCGCTTATCATTATCCATAGTTACTTACCTCCGCACCCTTGTGCTCGTAGAGTTGCTTCTGAATTGAAATTACAGTTGTCTCCCTAGTGGAACTCTCTTTTATTTCCATAACACTTATACTGTACCTTATACTACCCCAGCTCTTATCTGAATATTTCTCAAGCATACGATGTCGTATTTGAGAGACTGAATTTCCTATTGTATACGGTCAGAATCTGGTACGACCGATTTCGAAGTATGACATCGAGGATGGATCCGAGGAACAATTTCGAAAGGATTTTATCGAGTGGCAACATCGAGGGCTTAGCATACATCGGAGCAAGAAAAGAGGCAAGACCCGACGGAGGAAAGATCGGGGATTCCCGAGGATATATGACTAGGGCTGAGAAGCGCCTGCAAAAATAGTACAAGTCTATGTTAGATCAATAAATGGCCATGCTAGCTGTTCCCTCCTGTAATAAATTCTAACGTACTATGCTAAGCTTTCCCCTCCTATATAAAGGGGACCCTTGTCATTTCTTAGGGATACACTATATATTCAATACAAGGAACAAGAACATTCTCTGCTTCATTACTCAAACATTCCCTATTTATCTCTGTTAGCTTTACTTACATTTATTGCTTTCCATTAATTTTTCTTCATTTATAGTTCATTATTGATCATAAATAGCATACTTCAAAACCTATAAAGCTGTTATAGCTCCATCGACCATCTGACGGTAGCTCCGAACCTCGATCTCAGGGACCCCCCCCAACATCGAACATCTGATTCAAGGCTTTCCTATTTGCTTATCTTCAATTTCATACCGTCTTTACTCTACTTGTTTCAATCACACTTATCATCAACTTCTTAACAACTAGCATTAAAATAGATCGCATATTTTTAGAACAACATAATCAAATATAATTGTAATTACGATTTTTGAGGTAAACACCTATGCTGGGTTTCACTACATTTATCTTGCATGATCTACTGATTTATCTGAGACCTCTTGTCTATCCATAACCAAGCTCTTTCTGACTCAACTACTAACTACTCGTCAGTCCATGCTCATATTTATATTATGTGTAACCTCTCTTGGGTTATGTCTTTTGTCTTAACTTACCTTTTGCATTGGCTCCTAATGTATCAAATGTTCATTCACACTTATTTATCAATAACATCTGGTGTGGGAACCCTTACTGCCTCTCCCAACATCGTGCTTGAATAAAGTTCTGGACTCGTATCATATCTATAGGATTTGAATAAATGCAATCTCATTCCTTTAACCTTTTTACCGCATTTTTCTTTACTATTCCATAGTTACTTGAACTACATAACTCCGACTTACTACCATATCACCGTCTTCCTCCCTTTATGGGAGTACTAACATTTAATGCTATGAAGATTTACCTATATATGGTTTACCTCTTCATCTTTTGCATCTTTTCACGTCTTCACAGACTCTTACTCACCTTGCGGTAACCCTTTTCTACTGGGGATAACTGAATTCCTTACGCACAAGGGTGACACCAAGTGTAACTGGCACACTTAGTCCCTTAAGCTTAACTTTGCTCAAAGTTTTTGCTTTGGCGGAGTGTCTTCTTGAATGACTCTTCAGGTTTGGGGCATGAAAAACATGGTATCAAAGCAGTTTTGTCCTAGGGAGTCTACAAGTCGTGTCTAGTAGAGTCTTGTTTATGGGTATGTTGTGCACCACACTTATACGCAGGAGGCTACAGGGCATTTAGGACTGTAACTCTTTCTTATTACTCTAGATCGTGTGGTAGAGCTCAGTTGTAAGATTCAAAATCCTAACGTTTATTTTATTCGTAACGATACCTACATCCATGATGGCAATTGGTAAGAGATTGAATGTGGTTGTAGAAGAGTTGAGTCAGAAGAACTCGATTTTGAATCATGCTTACGATGAGTAAATGTGAGGTCTTCAATAGATCATATGTGTACTAAGATGTGTAAGCTTCTTAGTAAGGATCCCTAAGGCATTAATATTTATCCACCCATATGGTAAAACGAAACGAGAGAATCAAAGGTAGATACAAGTTTCAATAAGTAAAAGAAGCAAGGTGGAGAGGGTACGAGGTACCCAATTAGTAAAGATTATCACTATTTAAAATTCAGGCAGAGAAATATATGTATTTGAGTTACCGTCAACAGTAGTAGAAGTATGTGCAATTGGCCACAACCATCTTAGTTATGCCCTGCAGGAGCTAACAAATATTGTTTAAGAGAAGGATGGGATATAATGATTCAGCTGAGCTTAGAGTAACCCAAAATGGTGGACGGATTGTTAGCATTAGCTGACATTTTCGAAAGATATTGCAAATGTGGTAATAGTTCTTTGTGTGAGACACCCCGATGTGAACTCAAGAATAGTACATTAAGATATGAATACTAGATGTCCAGAAAATTTTCAGAAGATAGGCAGTGGAATTCTAGAAGGGACAAATATTTACCTTGTATGGCTCCCCTACATAGTAAAGAGAGAATGATAGGCGACCCAAAGAGCCAGTGGATAGAGCAAAGGGATCTAAAAGCGAAAGAATGTTTTGTTGAAGTTTTCAGAATAAGGTAATAGATGAAAATATTAGCATGAGAATAAGAAGAGAGTAAATAAAGTATTATGAGTAAGCTGTGATAAATGGGTGATAACATTAAATCAAAATATGATATGATGACATAGTCTATAGTCAAGTGAAGGAAAAGACAAGAGGTGACAAGCCTTGATACAATAAAAGAGTATAGTCCAAAAGTCATATCCTCATTTCGATAAATAAGTTGGTGAGTCCAACGTGATTACCAGACCAAAAATTTAGACCCCTGGAGTAATAGAAATCAGCATGGGCTAGTGAACAAGATAAATTAAACATCAAATAGGGATCGAATGATGTGATAATAGTCGACATCAAGAGAATTTCAAGCATCGCATTCCAGCAATAATAAAATGGACAACATAAGAATAACCTTTAGTAATCCTCAAATTAGGCCGACGAGGCCATATTCTGAATCATCTGAAAATAACGTCTCTCTCATACGAGGGGTAAACATACCCAAAAGTTGATATGTATAATTGTGCAGGCCGACGAAGCCACCATGAACATCTACTACTATACAAAATATACATGACTCGCCTACAAGCCTATAGAGATAACTAAATTGTACCATGGTTGGGACATGGCCTCGACCTACCCATCAAATATGTATATATAAAAATGGACTACAAGGTCTAGACTTGGTAACTCCGAGGAAGTGGAGCTTACCAACCAAGCTGATGTTTGACTCTGTCTGCTAGGAGGGTCTGTTCAACTGTCAATAAGGACCTGCACGCATGAAAGGCAGCGTCCCCGGCAAAAAGGATGTCATTACGAAATAATGTATCGAGTATATAAGGAAACAAAATAACTAAAACCTGAAACTGAACTGATAATATAATAACTGAAAGTAACTGGGAGTCAAAGACAATCTGAATATATGCTTACCTGTTGATACTGATTCAACTCTCTCAATATAGTAAGTAAAATAGTTGTCCGGCCTTATAAGGCTCGGTATGTGTAACTGCTCTGCCGTAGTAGGTTCTCTCATAGGCACTTGGCCATACTAGACTCGGTGTCTCGGACATTCTAGGCTCGCTCGTAGGCGCTCGGCCACTGTAGTCTTGGTATATAACTCACCATCTGATAAGAGATTTCCCAATAGGGTCCTGCCCATCGATTATAGCTCGATGGTGGTGAAAATACTATAATACTGTATACAAATAGACTCTCTGCTTCCTTGGCTCACAGAAGACAAAACTAAAATGAATATGAAGTCCCGATAAGGGAGAATGCTATAACTTATGAGACTAGGAAAATGTACATAAATTCAGGAATATGAACTTCTCTTTATGTCTCGTTACCAAACACATGCAATAACTGGATCATGCCAAAATGAAATAAAGGTTTAGCCTTGACAAACCTTAAATATGTTGAGTCCTTAATACCTTCCAAGTAATTCTTCAAACAACTCAACTCAATCTACCACAACATAAGGAAATTCAAAACCAGTGATGAGTAAAGGCTAAGTTCGCAACTTAAACTAGTAGCTCGTTTATGTAACTTTGGGCAGCATCTCCCCTGTAACAAGGCCCTCCTACAATAACATATACCAACAACACCAAGAACAAAACAATAACAACATGTATGAATCATACCTTATCTCCATCACAATATATCACAAAATAGCTCACACACCCTAATCACTTCTTACATAAAACGACAACAAAAGTAGTGTCAAACAACCTAAAAATGTAACGACGAATGACCAGCCCACATTCCGTCATTATGTGGTGTTTCTCCAAAATTTGTATCCTCCAAAACCCCATAAAACACCAGCAAAATATACAGCCCAAAAGCAACACGAAACAACCTACAAAACTGTCTGCTACAAGTCGAATAACTCGAACTCACGACTTCCGATCACCGTCCCGTGAGTGCTAACTATTAGCAAACGAAATTATCAACCTTCCTTTATATTTAAAGCTTAAATACAGAAATTAGACATTTTCTTAACTATGAAGTGACTTCCAAAACTCAAATTACAAAGAAAAAGAGAGGCGATATAGCGATACTTATGTCGTAGGGATCGGTCTAGTGTTATCGCTTCTTGATTTCGTACCCAGGATGTTAATTTCTTGGAAAAACTTGTGGAGAGATTGAGGATTAGTTTAGGGGTCTTATTCTGGTCGCGGTATGTGGAAAAATGAAGAAAGAGACGACATAAGACCTGTATATATCCATTTGTGAAAAGTCAAAGAGATGCTATCTTGGCACCCTATTGTTGGCTCTTCTTCAGACGCTTATATCTTTTTATCCGGATGTCGTATGAAAAAATGGTTAAGAGCATTAGAAACTCCATTAATAGACCTTATATTTGGTATATAATGTGTCCAAAAACTACCTCATATAGTACACGAAATTTATTGTTCAAAAAGCTTTAGTGACAAACCTACTTGTCACCTATGTAGTTTGCGCGGTCTCGCGAAACTGCAAATATCTCTCTACTCCTATGTTGTATTAATGAACAGTTTAATGAGTTAGGAAATAGACTCATAGATATTCATTTGGGTAGGTAGATCATCACCTAATTCCTATTATATTGGGAGAAAATCTCAGCTACATTTGACCTAAATTTCAGCATATTTATGAATGTAACTTGTGATGATCTTTGCCAACTTTTGTTCCACAACTCACTTGACTCCAAAATATAACACATGACTATCATAAGAAAAAAATAACTCATAACATAACCTCCTTATCATTTTGAGCACCCTAGTCTCACCCCAAAAGTATATGTTATAACATTCCCAATTTGTCGACTTTCGACGAAACTTATTTTCTTCAATTGGTTTAGCTTCTAAGCCTTCCAACCCTATTGGTACTTGCAGTCCATTATATTAAGTATTTATAACCTACAAGTTAACATGATTAACTTAATTTATGTAATTTCAAAGATGATCTCATTTCAGATCTTACATCAATTGACTTACGACGTACTCTCACATACAAAACTATAGGGTGTAACAGAATCCAAGGCCGATCTTCAACCGTTCATGTTTCAACCCCGATCTGTTATCCAATAGATGAGCCCGATTTCGAATGTATACAAATAGTCCCCTCTTTTTTCGGAAATAGCGACGAGAAACGATATGAGTTCCCGTTTCTTGCGTCGATATCCCATGTTGAAAACGACAAAATGAGCGAAACGTCTCGTCACTCATGTATTAATGACATTAAATGCTCGTCAGTTGATGGTCAGACACTCCTTGTTTTGAATTGTTGTTTGAAGATTATAAATACCCCCTCCTTCATCCATTCAAACTTTACATCTAATCTTTTCCTACTCTTGTTCTTAAAAAATCTTTTCATTTCCTAGTACTTGTACCCAATTTTCTTGAGAGCTTTGTAAGGATTCCCCCTTTGTCTGAACTATTAAGAGTACCATTTTAACTCATTCTTCTTCATCTTTATCCAAAAAATGGAGAAGACTTCTGTGACTGTCCCTTGAAAAGAAAACACATATTCTTCCCAGCCGGCCGACGGGGAACCAGCGATAGAACCTCCTCTTGACGCGTTTATTCCTGGGGGGTACTCGGTGACCGTCGACTTCAAGGTTGAGATATCTTCACCCGTTTCGGGCCGGGGTGAAAAGGTGTCGAGGAATATTTGCTCGATCACTGAGGATATACTCCCTACGATCATAAAGGACTACAATTGGGCCGAAAAAGACATAGTGATTCCCGGGCCCGCAGAAGATAGCACTACCCATATAGGATACTTAAATGTTTACACTTATCCCTTTACGTTGGGCTTGTTGGACCTAGTGATTGTCCAGTTCTGCAAAAGGTACGAGGTGTGCCTTAGTTAGATCCACCCCTTGTTCTGGAGGATAGTCATTCTCCTCCGATTCTTCGTGAGCAAGATTGACGGATGCCCTTTCACCATTGATCATCTGATGCGCCTATACAGTCCCCAATTCTTCCGGGGGGTGGGGGACTAATTACACTTGCACGTCAGGCCACCAAAGCCTGATTCTCGAGTATCGATGAGGATAGAGACCGAGATTGGCTAGGCCGATTCGTCCAAGTGAGGACCTCAGATTTGATCCTAGCCGAGGACATGTCGTTCCCCGAAGAGTGGAACAAAAAACGTAAGTAAAGTTCTTCTTTTCCCAGAATTTAATTATTTTGCTCTCCTTTTCCACTTTCTTATCAATGTTTGGTTGCGATGCAACTGTTGCTCAGGTTCCAAACATAGTTCCTCGACTCAGGGAGTGGGTCGAGGGCATCGTCTCTAAGAAACCGTACTATGAGCGTGCATGGCGCGAACTTTTGAAGGGCCGGTAGGAGGCCCGTTCTCACGGTGAGATTCATTCCTAGAGTGGACAATACTTGGGCTTTTTTCATGCTTACTCTTTTCTTTTTTCTTTGCAGGCCTTGGGAAGGATGTTGCATTATGCCCTCCATCTGGCGATGAAGATAGCCCTACCAAGTCCCCTGATCCTAGGCAGGGCGAGGAGAAGAAGAAGAGACGGCCTTGGGGCCCCTCAGTTTGGTGTCCTTTTAGCACTTGGGTATCATGGATCATAGAGTCGGTAAACAAAGGATACTTGGCCTCGAAAAAGGAAACCGCCTGAGCACAACTGGCTTTGGCTGAGGTTCAATTCAGCTTCGAGGTTTAAAGGAGATGTGAAGATCGAGGAGATCCAATCCCAACTAAACTTGGAGGTCTCTAATTCGGAAAATCTGGCCAAGGATCTAGAAATAGTTAAGTCATAGGCCAAAGTAATTAAAGGTAATACCGAGGAAAGGGTGGCCGGCACCGAGGCGGCTCAGGTCTGGGCAAAGGAAATCATTGAGCACTCTAAGTGGCAGTCTCAAAGGGAGGACCTTGAGGAAATTCATGCTTGGGGCTTCGACTTATCGGCTGAGATCGAGAGTGCCAAAGAGCTCGAAGGAAAGGCTAAAAAACTAGCAACACGTGCTTTTAGGCCTTAAACGTTTGCACTTCTCCTTGTCGGTTACTTGCAAGCGTTAGTCCAAAACATTAGTAAAAGAAAATGAATGAGGTCGTACCTTAGCAGTAATATTGTTTCAGGTGAGTTATATTCCAATTGCTCGGTAGTCGTTCGCCGTTCATCGTTCCGAGCTTGTAGGACCCCTTTCCGGTTATTTAAATGATATGATATGTCCCTTCCCAGTTCAGCCCCAACTTTCCCTCGTACGGATTTTGGGTGTTCAGCGTGACCTTCCTTAGTACTGAGTCCCCGACGTTGAAGTATCGAATGTTGGCCCTTCTGTTGTAATATCCCTTGAGTCGTTGCTTTTGGGCAGTCAAACCGAAAAAAGGCTGCTTCGCGCCTCTCATCCAAAGCTCCAAGATCGTACTTATGGCCTTGTCATTTGATTCCTTTGTTGCATACTGATACTTGGTTCTACGACTTTGATCGGTATATCATAAACTAATGACAACGGAGTGGCCCCGTTACTGGACTTCGAGGTTGTACGATATGCCCATAAGACTTCGAGTAGGATTTCCTTCCATTTACCTTTGGCATTGGTCAACCACTTTTTAAGGTTCTAGAGTATGGTTTTGTTGGTCTATTCGGCTTGTCCGTTCCCACTAGGATGGTAGGGTGTTGATAGAATCCTTCAAAAAATTCAGTTACTTTGCTACCGATGAACTGTTTTTCGTTGTCGCACACGATCTCAGCCGGCATTCCAAACCAACATATGATGTGGTCCCAAAGGAAGTCTATGACCTCCTTCTCTCTAACCTTCTTGTACGCATGGGCTTCTACCCACTTAGAAAAATAGTCAGCCATAAACACAATAAAGTGAGCCTTACCGGGTGCATGGAAGGGGGTCGACCATGTCCATTCCCCACTTCATGAATGATTATGGTGATGAAACTGAATGCAGCAACTCCACGAGTTGGTGTATCATCGGAGCATGTCGTTGGCACCATCACATTTTTGTACGAACTCCTTTGCGTCCTTTTTCATATCGATACAATAATAGATTGCTCTGATCACCTTTCGAACCAATGATTCGATGCCCGAGTGATTTCCACAGGTGCCCTCATGGATTTCCCTCAGAACGTACTCGGTATCTCCAGGTCATAGACACATTTCCAGTGGCCCATCGAACATTCTTCTGAACAAGGTTGCATCTTCGAACAAACTAAACCGTTTTGCTTTTGTACGCAAGACCCTTGATTCTTTTTTATCAGAGGGCAGTTTTCCAGTCTTCGGATATTATATTTTTCTCCAATACGAATTCAAACTTGTAGAGTTTACCTCGGCATGGCCTTCTTCCACCACAGACCTCATGAGTTGTCTGACCGCCCCCGAATTGAGCGAGCCATCTTCGAACGATGATCCTAAGTTAGCAAGGGCATCGACCTTACTATTTTGATCCCGGGGTACGTGTGTCCACTCCTTGAACCGATGTAATGCTACCTACAACTTATCTAGGTACCTTTGCGTTCGTTCTTTTCTGACCTCGAATATTCCATTAACTTGGTTTACCATAAGGAGGAATCACACTTAGCTTTGATCACCTCCGGCCCCAAACTTTTGGCTAATTCGAGTCCTGCAATCATGGCCTCATATTTGGCCTTGTTGTTAGTCAATTTTACAGTCCTAATAAATTGTCTAACTACGTTGCCTGTTGGTGGATTCAACATGATGCCGACTTCGGAACCTTTCGCGTTGGAGGCACCGTCCATAAAGAGGATCTAGAGTCTCAAGGACGTCACCGAGTTTACCAACAAATCTCGTTCGACCTCAGGTATTAGGGCCAACGTAAAGTCAGCCACGAAATTTGCCAAAATCTAAGATTTGCTGGTTGTCCAAGGTCAATACTCAATATCGTACCCACTGATTTCCGCGGCCCAGGTGGCCAGTCATCCCGAGAGTTTGGGTTTATGCATAATATTTTTCACCGGTAAGTTGTCACAACACACATGGGGTGGCATTGAAAATACGGTTTCAGTTTCCTAGAGGTGCTTAGCAAAGCGAGCGTCAATTTTTCCAGGTGAGAGTACCCAGTGTAACGACCCGACCGGTGATTTTGAGAATTAAGCTCTGTTCGGTGGTGTAAGGTCATAAAAAACTTCACATTTGGTGTATCGAAATACGTGCGTGGTTAGATTCAGTTACCGAATAATCCGGAGTCGAATTAAAAGAAGAATTGTAGTTTTGGAAGCTTAAGTGATGGAAGTTGACAGAAGGTTCGCCTTTAGTGTAAACAGCCTCGGAATGAGTTTTGGGTGATGTAAACAGCTTCGTTTGATGATTTTGTACTTAGGCGTGCGTCTTGAATTGGTTTTGGAGGTCCATAGAGTGATTTGAGGTAATTTGGTGAAAGTTAGAATTTCGACGATTTTGGCCAATAGGTGAGATTTTGATATCGAGGTCGGAATGGAATTCCGGGAATGGTTGTAGGTCCGTTGTATTATTTGTGACTTGTTTGCAAAATTTCACGTCATTCCGGGTTGAATTGTTAGGTTTCAGCACGAGTTTTTATATTTGAAGTTTTGAAAATTTATAAGTTTGATTTATGGTTTAATTCGTCGTTTTGGTGTTGTTTTATGTGATTTGAAACCTCGAGCGAGTCCGTCTTAGGTTACATGACTTGTTCGTGTGATTAGACGGGGTTCCGGGGCCTCGGTTGTGTTTCGGATGGACCACGAGTCATTTTTCCCACTTTTAGAACTGCTGTTTTTCTGCTTCTGATGTTCTCCTTCGCGATCGCGAACAGTCCTTCGCATTCGCGATGTGTTTTTGCCATCTACCTCGCAATTATTCTTCGGGTTCTCATCTGTCACCCCGCACTCGCATAGAACCTGTTCCTTGTTCTTCGCGTTCGCAGCCTCCTCACGCGTTCGCAAAGGGATTTGCTAGACAACCTCGTTTTTCTTCATCGCGTTCGCTTCCCTCGTTCTGCGTTGACATAGGCCCCACTTTCTTCCTCTCCGCGTTCGCGAGCCAGACTTCGCGTTCGTGAAGTGCAAATCTGGGCAGCTTCATCTTCCTTCTTCGCGAACGCACCCCTTCCTCCGCGTTCGCGATGCACAATTGACTGGGCAGAATACAAGTTTTCAAAAACGAGGGTTAAGCCATTTTTAACATATTTGGACTTCTAGAGCTAGGTTTTGGCGATTCTTTGAGGGGTTTTTACACAAATCGAATGGGTAAGTGTTCTTCCACCAGAATTAATTATATTTCATGAATTAGTTCTTGTTTTTATCATTTAATTTGTGTTTTGGGTTGAGGATAATGTGAGTTTTGAAAGGAAATTTCTCAATTGAAGAATCATGATTTGAAGGACCAAATGGTATCGGAATTTGATAAATTTAGTATGGTTGAACTCGTATTGAAATGGGTAATCGGATTTTTTAAAATGTGTCGGGTTTCGAGGTGCGGGCCCGAGGGTTGACTTTTGGTCGATTTTTATAAATTTGTAAAGATTGAAGCTTTATTATTTAGAATAGTTCCTTATACAATTTATGTGTATTTTGAAGTTGTTTTGGTCGATTTTGAGCCGTTCGGAGGTCCTTCCGCCCGAGAAGTCTATTTTTGAGTACTGGGTTGTCGTCTTTGAGGTAAGTATCTTGCCTAACCTTGTGTGGGGGAACTACCCCTTAGGATTGAGTCTTCTTTGTTGACGGTAGTCCGTGTATGCGAGGTGACTAGTGCGTACTCGGACTTATTTGCAAATAGGATTGGCCTTTTAGGATTCGTAGGTTCTTATATTACCTGTGTATGAATTGTAATTGTTACCTTTGAGTCCTTGGTTGCCAATTTCATCCTTTCCTGCTTAATTAGAATTGCTTGCTTTTGGATTCCTTTGTTGGCTATTTGATCTTAATTGACTTAACTGAATATTTTACCTCTCATATCATCATGCTATATTTTCTTCCTAGACTGCCTAACTGACTAATTAGTGTCATCTAGCCCTATAGTTGATTAGCCGTAGTTGGAACATCCATTCGTTGGTGTCAAGCATGCCCGTGAGTCTTACATTGTGATTTATATGATTTTCCCTTAAGTGCTACTTAGGTCTAGTAGATAAACATTTATGTTGTTGATATTTCCTTGATGTTGCCTATTGCTGGGCCTTTGTTCAATCTGAGTTTTATTCCGTGAAGTTAATTGTTTAGGCGAGATTGGTTATAGTTATTTCCCTTTCCGAGATGATGTTGTTTTCATTGTTGACTCCCTTGCCGGGATGGTATGGTTTCTATTATTGTTTATGTTGTTAATGATGTTGTTTTCATTGTTGACTCCCTTACCGGGATGGTATGGTTTCTGTTATTATTTATGCAGTTAATAATGTTGTTTTCATTGTTGACTCCCTTGCCGGGATGGTATGGTTTCTATTAATGTTTATGCTTTTTATTAGGGGTGTGCATTCGATTTATCGATTCGATTTTGACCCTTATCGATAATTACTTATCGATTTGTACATATGCTTATTGTTATCGTTTCAATAAGGTTTCGATTTTTTTGATTTCGATTTATCGATTTTTGGGGCTTATCGATTACACCAATAAGTAATTATCAACTTTTTCGATTTGTGATGGTAGCACTTCAACTAGGCAGTCCATGAATTTACCTCACCAACCTTACAAGGTAAATAAATACTTACCTCAATAATGCAACATTTTACTCATACATATTGCCGCTTGATTTATTTGGATTTGTGTCTATTAGATGTTCAAGCAGCTATCAAGTTATGATCCTTGCATGGAGTAGTACGCAAAAATTTACTATAACATGCCTAATGTGCAGAAGGCTATGCATGCGAACACAACTGGAATTCCTTATAAATGGACAGTCTGCACGTAAATAAATCAGACTAACGACTAGCAAAAAAATCTTGGTTTAAAAATAATGTAGCTGTTTTATGTTGCAACTGATTGATCATTGCACCTATGTTACAGTGAGATTGCGGTGTTCAAGAATGGGTAGGAAATAATAGGGTTAGGGACTTAGGGTAAAGGAAAAGGTATTATAGAATAAGGGTATATTTGTCTTTTTAGTATATCTTATCGGTTTATCGATAAACCGATAACCGAAGAGGACAAAATTGAAATCGAAATCGATAACTCGATAAGGAAAATTTTGAAATCGAAATCGAAATCGATAAACTGAGAAACCGATATCGATAAACGATAACAAATAATTGATTCGATTTATCGATAAACCGATTCGAATGCACACCCCTACTTTTAATGATGTTGTCTTCATTGTTGACTCCATTGCCGGGATAGTATGGTTTCTGTTGTTGTGTATACTGTTGATTTTCCTGTATGAATTCTATCATTTTATTTGATTGGGTGAGAAGAGTGTAAAGCACGAAGGGTGATGGCGTGCCATTTCATATGCATTATCGTATGAGGAAAGAGTGTAAAGCACGAAGGGTGATGCCGTGCCATTTTTTATATTCATTATCATGTGAGGAAAGAGTGTAAAGCATGAAGGGTGATGCCGTGCCATTTTTTATATTCATTATCATGTGAGGAAAGAGTGTAAAGCACGAAGGGTGATGCTGTGCCATTGTTTATATTCATTATCATGTGAGGAAAGAGTGTAAAGCATGAAGGGTGATGCCGTGCCATATCATTGAGAGTAAAAGCACGAAGGGTGATGTCGTGCCATGTTATTGAGAGTAAAAGCACGAAGGGTGATGCCGTGCCGTTTCTATTGATTTATGGTGAGAATGAGAGTAAAAGCACCAAGGGTGATGCCGTGCACTTGTCTTTGTATTATTATTTCTGTTGTTCCTGTTTGATATTTACTGCACATGTTTAAGTGTTATTATTCCGTTGTTTCAATTTGGATATTCATACTGATCCCTCACTGCATTATTGACAAGACTTGATATTCCTCTGTACTGCATGACAATTTCTGAAGTTACGGGTTGAGTGCTGGTAGATTTATCTTGAGGAGATTATGATCAAAAGATTTTATTGAAAAGTATTATTGAAAAAGTAATGGCTTCGAAGGAGAATATGTCTGAAGGACTTTTATTTCGAAGGTATATTGAAAAGCATTTGTTTTGCAGAAAATGATATTTGGAAGTCATTTATTGGGATAAGTATATTTGGAAATTACGTATTTTGAAAGAAACTATGTACTAAGTATTTCTCTTTATTAGTTATATATATATATACACATTCAGAGAAAGTATGTTTCAAATGAGGTCGTTCTAAACTGAAATGATTATATCTTCAAAGTTTCCAATATGAACTGTTGTTTAAAAGTTTCCACAGTTTATTGATTTTAGTGGCTAAGGCCCGATGTGAACAAACTGACGCACAATCGAGTTATTAGTGATTTCTTTTGAGTTGTGGTTATCTTCCAGGTTTGGCTTGTCTTGTGTCCATCTTTTTGTGTATTTTAATGCTGTTCTGTTGGTTAATTTTCTGTAATTTCCTTCCGCATTATATTGTTATGGTTGTAAATTATACTGTGAAGTCTTAGATAAATATAGTGATCGGTTATTTCTATATTCATTCCAGTTTATTTTGTTAGACCAGTGGTGTCTGGACTAGTCCTCGTCACTACTTCATCGAGGTTAGTCTTGATACTTACTGGGCATCGCTGTGGTGTGCTCATACTACACTTCTGCACATTTTTGTGTGCAGATCCAGGTATATATTGTTAGTAGCTGCGTGGATCGTTGCCGAGGAGACTCAAGGTAACCTGCTGCTGCGTTCGCAGGCTTCAGAGTCACCTTCTTACAAGTAGTATTCATACACTGTTGTATTTATTTCCAAACAGTTGTATTTAGAAGTTGTAGAAGATTAGTAGAGCTTATGACTTGTATTATCGGTTTTGGGAAAATTGTAATTTTGTTAAGATTTCTTTATCGAGACAGCTAGATTTCTTTTATTATTTTTAAGACCCCGGAAAATTTTTTGCCAAGCGATATAGGATTTCGAGGTGCCTGGTAGACTAATTATAATATTTTATGTGCTTTAAATATGATGTAGATGAATTGGATGTGGTGAATAAGTGTATGAGTCATATAATAAGTAATGTGAGGTCCAAGGGTAAGCCTAAATCTAAGCCAAATGGGAAAATTTCATAATCGGCTAAAATTCCCAATGAGTTTGCACTAGTACTCACTTTAAAGGATCATATATAATTATGTGTAAGGTATTATGTGATTAATAACCTATCAAATGAAAAGTCTTCAAGTCTAGTTTCCAACGCTTCAAACCGTTCATCATTTGGACATTCCTACGCAAAGTTATGGTCAAATTACCGAAGGCTGGAAAAACGCGATCCTGTGTCGAATCTGCGATCGCAGAATCAAAATACGATCCACATTTTTGATCTGCGATCGCAAATCTGGTCGCAGACTGGGCCAGTGTAGTCCAGTTTTGGGCAGCGATTCTGCGATTCACTCTGCGGCCCGCATGTGTGTTATGCGATCCATTATGCGATCGCAGACCTTGTTACGGAGGCTTATTTTTCCTATTTTCATAACCCGACCCCATTTTCATAAATAGGTTTAGGGGCTTTATTTGGGGTCATTTTCTACTGATTTTAGAGAGAGGTGAGAGCATATTGAGAGAGAAAGAAGGGGCTTACCTTCATAATCATCCAAATCTTGCTCAAGTCTTCAAGAATCAAGAAAGATAACCATAGATTGTCTTCCATCCGGGTAAGTTCTACTTCCAAAAATTTCATGCAAGAAGTTAAGAGTTTAAATATGTTGTGAGTGTTAGAAATAGGCCATGCATGTGGGACTAAGTTGTAATATGTGTTATTAAAGAACTAATTTGGGTAGTTCATGTTAATAATTGGGTGAAGAAAGAAGAGATTGCCATTTCTAAACCTTGTAGTCTACTTCACATGTTAGGTGTTTGATGAAATTCCTAAGAGAGTTATTCCATGGGTAATCTTCCTAATTATTAATCGATTTCCGCTATCTCCTTATAGATTGTTATTGCTAGAGGTGTTGGTGAATTGTATAAACTTAAGGAAAAGCTCTTTGAGGTATGTATGGCTAACTTTAATCTTTATAAAATCACTTGTGGTGTTCGAGCACGGTACGTGTATTGTTATGAATATGTGTAACTGGTTGTCCGAATTATGTTGAAGCGTGAAGTGTATTACTTGTCTGTCTTTAGTTGATCACCACACTACCATGCTATGTAAAACGGTGCTAGGAGGATAATGAATCCAAGAGTATGAATGTATATGCTAAAGGCTATGTAAAGAAGTTGTATTCTTATTGCTGAAATCTTCTGTGATTGAACTGTGATTTGCCTTCGTTGATATGAGATGTGATTGCTTGGTGGGATCGGGTTGCGTGCCGCAACAGGGGAGATAAGGGTGAGACGTGAGAAGTGATAAGGGTGTGATTGTGATTGTCAGGTGGGATCGGGTTGCACGCCGCAACAGTTGTCAGGTGGGATCGGGTTGCACGCCGCAACAGAAACATAATAAATAAATATGATTGTCAGGTGGGATCGGGTTGTGCGCCGCAACAGGTAGAAATAAGGGTAGAATGTTGAGAAGGAATAAGGGTGGAGTGTGATGGTGTTGAAATAAGAACCTATGGAACTTTAATTGTGATTATTTCGGTATCTCTTTGTTGTGACTTGAACTCATATGTATGGTGGGTTGTATTGAAATTGTGTCCTTATAGTGAAATTCTTTGTGATTGAATTGTGAATTGAAAATGTTGACGTGGAATATGATCATTGTCACTATTGAAATGAAAATCGATGAAACTCTTGAATATGGAAATGTTGGAAAGGGAAACGGAGAGATTGTGAATTGTGATTTTGGTTGTTTCTTCCTACGTGCAATGTTTGTGAGTTCTATTACAGTCTCTTATCTGTGTATTGCTTGATTGTACTTGGGATGAAGTTTGTTCATACATACTAGTATTGTGAACTCTTGATGTTGGTTGTTTCTATTTTCTGTGCAATGCTTGTTGGTTCTATTAACCCTCTCTTATCTGTGCATTGTTGATTGTACTTGGGATAAAGTTTGTCCACACATACGAGTACAATTCAAATGTACTGACGTCCCTTTTGCCGGGGGCGCTACATTCTTATGATGATTGTAGATGGTTCCATAGCAGGTAATTCAGCCCACCGACAGTAGTGCCTCTTCTCCATTCCGTCAGCTGCGTTGGTGAGCCCCACTTCCTCTCGGGGCCATGTGTGGTTCATGCCACCTTCTTTGAGTTTATTGTGTATTGTAAGGTATAGCCGGGGCCTTGTCACCGGCAAGTATTGGTTAAGTTCCTAGTATTCGTAGAGGCTCCGTAGACACAATGTGGGTAGTGTACATATGTATTTTGGGTAAGTAATGGTACGGTTCGGAATCGTGATCCACGTTGGTAAATGTTGTATGTATTTTGTAAGTATTTGGTATCATATGTTGGTAATGATAAAAAGTAGAAATGAATCCAAGTTGTAAGTTTATGCTTAAGTCTAAATGGCTATTTCACATGAATAAGGTATATTGAAATCACGAGGTAACGCGTGGGATAGGAAAGGCAATTCCAGGTCCGCTTGACTGGGGTCCTCCGGTTGAGCGCCGGTCGTGTCCCTCGGTTTTGGGGCGTGACAAACTTGGTATCAGAGCCTAAGGTTTTAAAGTGTCCTAGGATGTCTCGGAGCCGTGTCTAGTAGAGCCCTTCTTATCGGTGTGTTGTCGACCACATCTATAATTAGGGGGCTACATGGACATTTAGGAATTTCACCCTTCTTTGATACTCCAATCGTGCGATAGAGCTCAAGTTAGGGAGTTAGTTTTCTCTCCAAGCCTTACTCTCAAAACAAGTAATCATGATACCATAATCCGCGATTTTGAAGCCATGAGGAGGGAATGATCCCACCATTGAGTCCGAAGGGACTGTCCAAGGGCTTGTTAGGAGAATGTATTGAGCTGTGGAGGGATTGATAGAATGTATCGCTAAGAGGGGAGTGCCCTTGTCCCTATTGATGTCCCTCTACCACCAAATCCTATAGTATATCGGTATGGTACCAACGTGCTCTTGTTGTATATGTACATCCATATTGAAGAACCTTCATAGGCATGGTCTTAATAAATGTTGAGTCACAAACCATTGCATGCACCTACTCTTTGAATGAGATCCAATAGTTCGTGAATCCACCCCACCGCAAATTTTCTTATATACAATCTCTTATGACATCGAGATCTAGAATCATGTCCTTGAACTGGGTTGTATCTATATAATTTCCATTTACAACACGCCTTTCTAAACTCTAACAAGGGACTATACCCGAAGAATTTCTCATTAAATGAAGGGGTGAACCATTATCGTATTTTCGCAGATATCTTTTCTTGACCCTTTTTCCTCGGGTTTTCGCTTCAATCTGAATGTTGATATAGGTGAAGATCTCTTTTTGTTTCATCATCATCTCTAGTATGGTAGTGCCCTCGTTCTATCTTTGTTGAGGCTTTCATTTTGGCCTAGTGGTCGGAATCGGCAAGATTCTTATTTGCTTGGCGAGAATCTCCCTCTTCTTCGACAGGTTATTTTCTGAATTTGGTCTACTCAATAAATTTTAAACATTATTAAATCTCCATTGAAGCTAGGGTCCGTCGAGCCTCCATGTAGCTGGATCATGCTACTTATTCTTGTTGCTCGTGTTATTCTTGAAGGTTGTCCTTCTTCTGGTTGCAAGGAAGACGGGCATTTCGCTCCTCCTTTGGTTTGCATAATACTTGTTTGATTGTATATGTTAATTGCTCTATGTTGCTATGAATCCAACTGATTTTGATGTTTGTACTGGCTCCACTAGTCGTGAAGCTATTAAGTTACTCTTCCCCTAGTTGTTGACCCGTTTCTCAGTTCCAATTTCAAGGGCTGAGGGAAGAGCATAGTTGTGTCCTTGGTATCCAGAAATACAATTTCTTTTATCAATGGTGATCCACCCAAATTCTTTACCAATCCCGCTGAATTCAGAAAACGGGATAGATGTAACAATACCTTTATTTCTAGCTAACTAGTTTTCGGTCCTCTGATATTACTGGGGTTTTCAATATTCTGACGAACTCCCCTGAGAGTGGGTAATTTCCCTATTTACTATAGACTTCTAATGTACTCAACTCTGTTTAAGCTTGTTGATTCCAAACGGTGC
>ML297802.1:44933-63597 GCA_005239495.1 Nicotiana undulata
GATTCCTGAATAATTCCAGCCCTATCTTGAACTCCGTTGATCCTCATTGTATTAGGTCTATTGGGTATTGAAGGTTCAAACGTGTTGAAGGAAGAACCATCATCTTGTGATCACGTATATTCGATCGGTAATGTTATGGTCAATTCATGATAGCACACCTTAGAGTAATCATTGAAGGTCGCCACAGGTTCAGTTGGGCGTTCATATGGAGATTTAGAATTAATTATGAAAATGTTATGTGAATTGATAATGAAGGGTACACAAGCGCATTTTCCCCATTAGGTTGCACTAGGTGTATGATGTTTCCCGTAACTGTTCCTCATGTACTTTGTATTTTCATATGTTTGTGTTTAAGAAGGTAGTGATAAAAGAAGGTTGTGAATCAATTTCATTGAACTATATGATCATGGTAATATCCTATATGATGCCTTATTGGCAAGAATCATCGTGGCTTGACTTCATATGGATTGTTGATTGAAATGAAATTATATTCTTGTTGATGAACACCTTTGTGATTTCATTAATGGCTGGTAGGGACTATTATGAACACTTGATTGTTTGATTACTATGAAATGATATTCTTGATGGTATGATGTCATGTGATGGAATTGTGGACTGTTGTTGTTACCATGAATTGTAATGTCCGGTGGAAATTATTAAAGGTAAAGTTAATGGATAGTTAACTCATGAGAGGTGTCTATTTGTCATCCTTGTTATGTATGTTTGGGAGTTGATATTATTTCCGTGAATGTGTTATGGCAAAGCTTGTAAGTCGAGGAGGCCACCTTGAACGCTGAAAGTGTCGTGGAAGGAAAATATTTTTGCTTGATTGTATATCACTTAGTTTTGACTTGAGAGGTACCATATAGGTGTTATGATCTAAAAATGTGCAGTCCATGTTCAGGTGTCATTATGATGATGTAGTTCTGTGATGCTGAGAATTATGTTATGGGTATATACATTGTGATGCTTTGTCGAGTTATTGATGAGCTTTTAGGATGGTTTTGGGTGATTCTTTGACAGGTGGATAGGCCTAGTTACAAAGGAGATGCTGCCGAAATTTCTGAAAAATTTGGAAGTTAGTCAAAATTTAAGGACTTGAGGTAGGATAAAAAAAAGAGGGGTATGTTATATTAGGTATTTGGGTCAAGCTCTACCTCTCATTCGAGAACGAATGATCCTAAGCGAAGGAGAATGTAAGACCCCGAAAACTTTTTTGCCAAGCGATATAGGATTTCGAGGTGCCTGGTAGACTAATTATAATATTTTATGTGCTTTAAATATGATGTAAATGAATTGGATGTGGTGAATAAGTGTATGAGTCATATAATAAGTAATGTGAGGTCCAAGGGTAAGCCTAAATCTAAGCCAAATGGGAAAATTTCATAATCGGCTAAAATTCCAAATGAGTTTGCACTAGTTTTCACTTTGAAGGATCATATCTAATTATGTATGAGGTATTATGTGATGAATAACCTATCAAATGAAAAGTCTTCGAGTCTAGTTTCCAACCTTCAAACCGTTCATCATTTGGACATTCCTACGCAAAGTTATGGTCAAATTACCGAAGGCTGGAAAAACGCGATCCTGTGTCGAATCTGCGATCGCAGAATCAAAATGCGATCCGCATTTTTGATCTGCGATCGCAAATCTGGTCGCATACTGGGTCAGTGTAGCCCGTTTTGGGCAGCGATTCTGCGATTCACTCTGCGGCCCGCATGTGTGTTATGCGATCCATTATGCGATCGCAGACCTTGTTACGGAGGCTTATTTTTCCTATTTTTATAACCCGACCCCATTTTCATAAATAGATTTAGGGGCTTCATTTGGGGTCATTTTCTACTGATTTTAGAGAGAGGTGAGAGCATATTGAGAGAGAAAGAAGGGGATTAACTTTATAATCATCCAAATCTTTCTCAAGTCTTCAAAAATCAAGAAAGATAACCATAGATTGTCTTCCATCCGGGTAAGTTCTACTTCCAAAAATTTCATGCAAGAAGTTAAGAGTTCAAATATGTTGTGAGGGTTAGAAATAGGCCATGCATGTGGGACTAATTTGTAATATGTGTTATTAAAGAACTAATTTGGGTAGTTCATGTTAATAATTGGGTGAAGAAAGAAGAGATTGCGATTATTTCGGTATATCTTTGTTGTGACTTGAACTTATATGTATGGTAGGTTGTATTGAAATTGTGTCCTTATAATGAAATTCTTTGAGATTGAATTGTGAATTAAAAATGTTGACGTGGAATGTGATCATTATCACTATTGAAATGAAAATCGATGAAACTCTTAAATATGGTAATGTTGGAAAGGGAAAAGGAGAGATTGTGAAGCTTGTGATTTTGGTTGTTTCTTCCTACGTGCAATGTTTGTGAGTTTTATTACAATCTCTTATCTGTGTATTGCTTGATTGTACTTGGGATGAAGTTTTTTCATACATACTAGTATTGTGAACTCTTGATGTTGGTTGTTTTTATTGTCTGTGCAATGCTTGTTGGTTCTATTAACCGTCTCTTATCTGTGCATTGTTGATTGTACTTGGGATAAAGTTTGTCCATACATACCAATACAATTCAAATGTACTGACGTCCCTTTTGCCGAGGGCGCTACATTCTTATGATGATTGTAGGTTGTTCCATAGCAGGTAATTCATCCCACCGATAGTAGTGCCTCCTCTCCATTCCGTCAGCTGCGTTGGTGAGCCCCACTTCCTCTCGGGGCCATGTGTGGTTCATGCCACCTTCTTTGAGTTTATTGTGTATTGTTAGGTATAGCCGGGGCCTTGTCACCGACAAATATTGGTTAAGTTCCTAGTATTTGTAAAGGCTCCGTAGACACAATGTGGGTAGTGTACATATGTATTTTGGGTAAGTAATGATACGGTTCGAAATTGTGATCCACGTTGGTAAATGTTGTATGTATTTTGTAAGTATTTGATATCATATGTTGGTAATGATAAAAAGTAGAAATGAATCCAAGTTGTAAAGTTATGATTAAGTCTAAATGGCTATTTCACATGAATAAGGTATATTGAAATCACGGGGTAACGCGTGGGATAGGAAAAGCAATTCCAGGTCCGCTTGACTGGGGTCCTCCGGTTCAACGCCGGTCGTGTCCCTCGGTTTTGGGGCGTGACATTATTGTTATTATTTTAAATGTTAGGATTACCTAATCCCTAAGACTAGGTGCCATCACGATACCCAACAGAGGGAAATTTGGGCCGTGTCACCTAGTTTCAGCCTCACCTAAAGTCCTGCTAACATAGTAAATTGGAAATTATGTACCTTGTTCTTCTCGGACCATGACTCCACTTAGCGCTATTTCTGATATTGCCAAGTACAGAAATAGATGTTCATCTATTTTCGGTGTGTGAAGCATTAGCGGTGGGCTCAATAAATACCGCTTGAGTTCCTTTACGGCCCGTTGACACTCCGGGGTCCACAAAAAGTTGTTCTTATTCTTGAGTAGCGAGAAGAATCGGTGACTCTTATCCGAGGACCTCGAGATGAATCTTCTTAGGGCGGCTATGCATCCGTTAATCTTTGCATGTCCTTCAAGTTGTCTACGATTGTGATATCTTCGATAACTTTGATTTTGTCGGGGTTGATCTCGTTCCTCAGTTGGATACCATGAATACGAGGAATTTTCCTAATCTGAATCTGAACGCACATTTCTCCGGGTTAAGTTTCATATTGTATTTCTTCAAAATGCTGAAAGTTTCCTGCAAATGTTTTAAATGGTTCTCTGCTTGCAAGGATTTAACCAACATGTCGTCAATATAAACCTCCATCGATTTTCCTATTTATTCCTCAAACATCCGGTTTACTAGGAGTTGATAAGTTGCACTGGTATTTTTTAATCCAAAAGGCATCACGTTATAGCAGTACGTGCCGTACTTAGTGATGAAAGAGGTTTTCTCCTGATCATTCGGGTCCATCCGTATTTGGTTGTATCGGGAATAGGCAGTGAGAATACATAGAATCTTGTGGCCGACCGTGGAATCGATCATACGATCAATGTTAGGCAGGGGAATGAGTCCTTGGGACACACTTTGTTCAAATCATTATAGTCTACATATATTCTTAATGTGTTCCCTTTTTTAGGGACTACCACTACGTTTGCTAACCATCCTTGATGAAAGCATGTTTGACCTTGAACTTGGGCCTCTTCTTTGGTTTTACTTTAGAAATTTTGGGTCCAGGCTCATCTTGTGAGTGGTTATGTCCGGCGGGACCCCTGTCATATCAAGGTGGGACCAAGCGAAACAATTTATGTTAAGCTATAAGAAATCAAATGAGTTTTTTCCTAATCTCGGGGGTTAACCCCGTGGCTAGGTATACTTTCCAATCGAGCAGGTAAGTGATCAATATGACCTGTTCTACCTCTTCGACAGTTGATTTAGTAGTGTCGAAGCCATTCAGGACTATAAAAGATCGGGGGACCCCGTAATCATCGTCTTCGTCAGTCCTCTAGTTATCTGGTTGGGTCGTAGCAGGTATCCATGATTGCTATTTGGCCTTTTGCTTTGCACTCGAGCTTCGTTCCTTTGACGTTGCAATTGTGGATATCGGAATCACTTCTTCGACTACAAACATCCCTTTTGCGACTGGTTGTTCTTCGTAGATTGTCTTAATCCTTCGCGGCGTTGGGAATTTTAACACTTGGTGAACAATTGAAGGCACTTCCCTCATTTTGTGGATCCATGGCTGACCAAACAGGGCGTTATATCTCATGTCTCATTCGATCATATAAAACTTGGCCTCCTAGATGGTCCCGGTGGCGTTGACGGGTAATATTATCTCCCCTTTAGTGGTTTCACATGCCATGTTGAACCCGTTCAGAACTTGGAATGGAGGTACTATTTGATCTTGAAGACCGATCTGTTCTACGAATCTCGACCAAATGATGTTGGCCGAGCTACCTGGATCAATTAACACACGCTTAACTCGATATTTATTTATGAGTACTAATATTACAAGTGCATCATTGTGAGGCTGCACGATCCTTCCGCGTCCTCGTCGTTGAATGACAAGGTTCCTTCTGGTATGTTTCTCGAGTCCATTTTTCTCTTGTGATGGACACTTTGGTGCGCTTCAAAATCTACCCTTGAAGGACATCGACTCCACTGATGATCATGTTAATGACATGTTGAGGTTCTTCCGGTTTGGTTTGTTTGTTAGAATCCTTATTTCTGAAATGATTCTTGGCTCGGTCACTTTTAAATTCTTGAAAGTGCCCGTTGTTGAATAACCGGTCTACTTCCTCTCTCAACTGTCGTCAATCCTCTGTTCTGTGGCCATGAGTGCCATGATATTTGCACATCTGGTTGGGATCTCTTTGGGCTAGATCGAATCGTAAAGGTCGAGGCCATTTGCTATCTTTGATGCATCTGATAACTGATACGATGGTAGCCGCATCAACATTAAAGTTATATTCTGATAATCGTGGTGCTTCTTTAAGTCCGATAGGCCTGTCGAAGCCGTTCTTTCTCATGACTCCTCGAGTGCTCTGACCTCGATCACTTATCCTTTCATTTTGCATAGAACTTCGCCCGTACCCACTGCTTCTTCGATATCCATTATATGACTGGTACCGATCTCTGTTTGAACTCGGTTCACGGTCGATATCTCTCTTGATTTTGTCGATGGGTGTAACAGGATAAATGGACTCGGAAGAAGCCCCAAGTTGATCGTCTTCAACCCTGATCTTTGATTGATACCGATTATGCACATCGGCCCAACTAACAACCGGGTACTCTATCATATTCTGCTTTAGTTGTTGTGAAGACATCAATCTCGAACATTGAGTCCTTGGGTGAAGGCTTGAACGGTCCAATCATCAGCGACCGACAGTAGGTCCATCGTTCCATTTGGAATCGGGACATGAACTCCCTGATCATTTCATTGTCCTTTTGTCTTACTTTGAAAAGGTATAACTTCCCGGTCTCGACCTTGATAGCCCCGACGTGTGCCTTCACAAAAAGTCTTCAAGCATAGCAAACAAGTCAATAAAATTAGGTGGTAAATTGTGATACCATATCACATCTCCCTTCGATAGGGTCTCTCCGAATTTATTTAGCAAGACAGATTCCATCTCATCATCCTCCAAATCATTCCCTTTGATGGTACATGAGGTAACATGCTCATTCGGGTTAGTCGTCCCATCATATTTAGGAATCTCGGGCAAGCGAAACTTCTTAGGGATCAACTTGGGAGCCGTGCTCGGGGGGAAAGGTTTCTGCACAGACTTTTGGAGTCCAGACCTTTCAATATCACCGACGCTCCTGGGATTTAATCGACCCTGGAATTGTAGGTTTCCATATTCTTGTTGTTTGCCTCGATCTTCTTCTCTCCCGACTCAATCTATTTTTTCAGTTCCTCGAGCATCTTCATAATTACTAGATTGGTCCTTGATTCCTTATCATTCGATCTCCTTGAGGGCGTTTCAACTCTGTGAACATCTTCCTGGGATGTCTCTGGCTCAATCCTACTCGGTGTGAAACTCTAGTTCTAGAGTTGGGCTATCGCCGCCTGTTGAGCCTGTAACATTTCGAAGATCACCTGCAAGTTGATTGCACCGTCTTCACCGCCTTGTGTGCTTTGAGTGTCTAATTGAACATCCCTATGGACGTTGTCCTCAGAGTCAGTGGGCAAATTTACGTTGATGTCCACATGTGAGTTGACGTCAATTGGATCCGCAGCCCGGACTCCGTCGAGATACACCGGGGCACGTCGTTCCTGGGTGCTACGTTATCGTTTTCGCCGTGTTGGCCAAAATCATTGTCAACATTTAAGGGTGTTGATTGGGATTTCAACATTGTATCCTGAAATCAGAGACACTCCAAAGAACAAGTGTAAAATACTGTGCGTTATGGGAATTATTATCAAACTACCAATATTATGCTTAGCCCCACGGTGGGCGCCAAACTATTTACCCTCAAAATCAGATAACAATTGAATTTATAAGTGGTTTTAAGGATACGTGGATTAAATTGACACAAAGTAACAAGTTAAATTGAAATTGTAAATAAGGTATGATAAAGTAAGTTTAATCCACACGAATTGGACAGTAACAACCTTGGGATGAGGGTCCTCCTAGAATAGGATGCACTTCGATCACAATTGAAATAGAACTTTAAAGAGAAAATAGTAGTATATTACTTTTGAGTGAATGTTACAATGACAAATAATCAAGCCCCCTTTATATAATAGGGAATTCCTACTTTAGGTACAATTCTATAAAAGGTAGAAAATCCCATGATTTGCTAATTAGCCGGTTTCTCATTGATACGTGCCAAGATTCTTGCTGTGATACTCGATCGAGTACATATATTTGGCCTTCTGTTACTCTGTCTAAAATTGTTTCTTCGAACTCATCCGGTGTCGGAGTTGGTTCCGAGGTCACAAACTCGATTTCCTTGAAGACGGGCACTTTGACCTCGAGCCCTAGTTTGATTGAACCCGAGGTCAATCTTAAACCGCCATGTTTCAATCCCAATTTGTCATCCAATAGAAGAGCTCTATTTCGACCATATACAAATAGTAATTGTTTGCCCTCAAAATCAGATAATAATTGAATTTATAAGTGGTTTTACGGATATGTGGATTAAATTGACACAATGAAGCAAGTTAAATTGAAATTGTAACTAAGGTATGATAAAGTAAGTTCAAACCAACACGAATTGGACAGTAAGAGCCTTTGGAAGAGCGTCCTCCTAGAACATGATGCACTTCGATCACCGTTTAAACGGAGCTTTAAAGAGAAAATAATAGTATATTACTTTAAAGTGAATATTACAATGTGTATTATAAATAATCAGACCCTCTTTATATAATAGGGGAGTCCTACTTTAGGTACAATTCTATAAAAGGTATAAAATCCCATGATTTGCTAATTAGTCGATTTTTCATTGATACATGCAGAGATTCCCGCCGTGATACTCTACCGGTTACAGATATTTTAGCCTTCTGTTATTAGGTCTGATAATGTTCCTCGAACTCATTCGATGTCGGGGTTGGGTCCGAGGTCACAGACTCGATTTCCTTGAAGACGGGCACTCTGACCTCGAGCCATAGTTTGATGGAACCTGAGGTTGATCTTCAATGGTTCACCTTTCCGTCCCGATCTGTCATCCAATAGACGAGCCCAATTTCGATCGTATACACACATCTCCATAACCTCCCCCCATGATCTTCGTCCACGATCTCAATGTTAATACCATGTTCATAACACCCTTGGTGTTCCTCAATGTAACCCTATAAATAGAGGTCTTGAGAATCATGTTGACACACTTTGAACAACACTGGGCAAATAAGAATGTTCTCTCTCTTCCTTTCTACAACTCATGTCTATTTTCTAGTTTCATATTATTACGTTGGGATTAATTTCTTAACACTTTATTAGCACGGATGTTCTCTCATTTTCGTACACCTTCATATAGGCATATTTATGCTTTGTGTGTTTGCTATCTTTATACCAAAATTTTGTGGCTATCAAAAAAATAAATAATGGAAGTCAAATAATTTATGGAAGCCAATGGGGTGGATGCTAGTACAAGATATGTTTACATCCTTTTAGCTCATTCATATTTTATCCTTTATTAATCTCAAATTCATCTGTTTTACTATGATAAGTTTTAATAAGCTATTTTCATCTAAAGAAGATTGATGCAGTTCAAAGTTTGCCCAGACCTTCTTCTACTACTACTACTACTACTACTACTACTACTACTACTACTACAGAGATCAGGAGCTTCTTGGGTTTGGCTTGTTACTATTGTCGCTTTTTGGAAGGGTTCTCATCTATTGCAGCTCCATTAACCAAGTTGACTTAGAAGGGTGCTCTGTTAAGATATTTGACGAGTGTATGGAGAGATTTTAGAAGCTCAAGACTGCTTTCCTACAATCTCGATTTTAGTAATACCCTCAAGATCGGGGATGTATACTATATATTGTGACGCTTCGTGTGTTGGCCTTTCTGTGTGTTGATGATGCAAAATGGTAGGGTGATTACCCATGCGCCAGGGTAGTTGAATCCCCATGAGAAGAACTTCAGTACATAATTTTGATGTGGTAGCTATTGTGCACACGCTCAAGATTTGGAGGCACTACTTGTATGGAGTATTGATGTCTACACTAATCATCAGAAACTTCGGCATATGTTCAAGCAAAAGGATTTGAATTTGAGACAACGGACATAGTTTGATTTGTTAAAGGATTATGATATCACTATCTTGTATCACCCGGAAAGGCTAATGTGGTAGCAGATGCATTGAGTAAAAAGATAGAGAGTATGGGGAGTTTTGTATTTATTCCAGTTATGGAGAGACCTTTGGCTATGGATGTTCAAGTTTCGGCCAATAGATTTGTAAGATTGGATATGTTTGAGTCTAGTAGAGTACTTGCTTGTGTTGTTGCACAGTCGTCCTTGTTTGAACGCATCAAGGCTCGTTAGTATGATGATCCCGATTTGCTTGCCCGTAAGGACATAGTGTTTCCAGGTGGTGCTAAGTAGGTGGCTATTGGTGATGATAGGTATTGCGACTTTAGAGTCGGATTTTTGTTTCCAATGTGCTTGGTTTTAGCGAGTTTATTCTTGAGTAGGCTCTTAGTTCATGGTAATCTATTCACCTAGGTGCTACGAAGCTTTATCATAACATGAAGCAACATTATTGGTGGATGAGGATGAAGAAGGACATTGTTTGGCATGTTTCGCGGTGTTTTAATTATCAGCAGGTCAAGTATGAGTAACAGAGACCGTGTGGTTTGCTTAAGGGATTAGATATATCGGAGTAGAAGTGGGAGTGCACTATATGGACTTCATGGCAAGATTTCCATGGAATTTAAGGAGATTTGACGTTGTTTGGGTCATTATGGACAAATTGAACAAGTCCGCATATATCATTCGAGTCATGGCTTCTTACGCTTTAGAGAAATTGCTCAAATCTATATAAGAGATATTTTCAGCTTGCGTGGTTTGCCTGTTTCTATCATCTCGGATCCGGGCACTCGATTTAAATCGTACTTTTCGAGAAATGTTCAGCTTAACTTGGGAACACTAGTGGATTTGAGTACTATATTTCACCCTAAGACGGATCAGTAGTCCGAGTGGACCATTCGGATCTTGGAGGATATGTTTAGAGCATGTGATGTTGATTTCAAAGGCCAGTGGGATCCCTTTCTACCTTAGTAAAGTTTGCTTACAAAACAAACTACCATAGTATTCATTTGGCTCCATATGATGCATTATATAGGAGGCAGTTTGTTCTCTAGTTGGTTGGATTAAGCCTGGTGAGACTAGGTTGTTGTGCCTAGTTTGGTTCGTGATACTTTCGAGAAGGTAAAATTAATTCAGGAGTGCTACGTATAGCACAATCCAGGCAGAGGAGTTATGCTAATAGGAAGGTTCCTGATGTAGCTTTCATGGAGGGTGAAAAGGTTATTCTTAGAGTTTCACCTATGAAAGGCATGATGAGATTTGGGAAGAAGGTCAAGTTGAGTTCTCGGTACATTGGACCATTTAAGGCGTTAGAGAGGGTTGGTGAGGTTTTTACAGACTGGCTTTGCCACCAACTTGTCAGGAGTTCATATGGTATTTCACGTTTCTGTACTTTGGAAGTATCATGAAGATCAATTACATGTGTTGGATTTCAATTCACTATAGTTTGATTAGAATTTCGCTTATGAAGAAGAGCCGGTGGTCATTTTGGATAGACGGGTTCAGAAGTTGAGGTCGAAATAGATCACATCAGTGAAGGTTCCATGTAGGTGTCAACCGATCGAGGAGGCAACTTGGGAGATCAAGCATGGTATACAGAGCATATGTCCTCATTTTTTGGCATTCCAGATATGATTTTAAACCCGTTCGAGGACAAAGATTTATTTAAGAAGGGGAGAATATAATGATCCTGCCAATTATTTTGTGTATTTGAGCCTTGTTCCCCATTTGATGCTTCTCGTATGTTTATTTATTGTTCTGTGACTTGCGTAGATGATTCGTTTGGTATCGGGAAGGTTTGAGAGGGAACTGGAATACTTAGTCTCATTTTGGGAGCTTAAGTTGTGAGAGTTGACCAAGGTTTAGCTTTTGCGTAGATGACCTCAAATTGGTGATTTGATGGTTCCAATAAGTTCCCATGGTGATTTTGGACTTGAGCATATGTTCGAATTTGGATTTGGAGGTTCCTAGAAGGTTTTGACTCTATTTGCCGAAAGTTGTCAATTTGAAGGTTTAGAGAGTTTATAGGTTTGTCCAAGAGTTGACTTTGATATTATCGGGGTACGTTCAATGTTCCGAGACCTGGGTAGATTCATATAGTGGATTGAAACTTGTGTGTAAAGTATGGTTGTGATCTGGAGTGTCTAAGTATGGTTCATACGCGTTCGACAAAGTTGGAATGTTTCAAACTTAAGAGAAGGATTTTGATCAATGATTCTTCGTAATGATGTTAATGGTGGCATTTTGAGACTTTGAACAAGGTTGAATTAGGCATATGTACTAGTTGGTATGATTGGACGGGATCTCTGGGGCTCGGATGTGATTCGGGTGATTTCAGACCATTTTCTCATGGTTTGGAGTTGCTGATTTCTGATGCGTGGTACTGCTTCGCGATCGCGGAGCTTTCTCGCTATCATGGAGAAGAGGAGTTGGCAGGTGAGATTCTGCACTTACCGTTCGCATGAGTGGTGTTGTATTCGTGGAAGGCCGAGGGCATGAGAATCGCGTTCGCGTGCAAGGGGCAGCGTTGATGGTATGATGTCAGGCAGAGAAATTTCATTCATGTTTGCTGAGAAAAGATCGCATTCGCGTAGGCTGTGCAGGCCTGGGAAGCACGTTCGCGAGAGGTCGCGTTCGTGAAGTAGGGAAGCAGTTGGAGGTATTTTTCGCCTTCACGATGGTGAAGGGGATCTCGCGATTACGATTCATAAGCTGGCAGACTATTTTAAGTTATAATTTTGGAATTTTACCCATTCTCTCATATTTTGAACCCTAGACTGCGAGAGGTGGAGATTTCGAAGAATAATTTCACTATACATTAGATGTATAAATTTTTTACTTGGATTTGACTTTCTATTTTGATTTCCCATGGACTTCTACACCTAAAATACAGATTTTAAAGTAAAATTTGGGACTTTTGTCTCCAACTTAAGAGGGTATATTTTGGGAATTTAAGGGTCAATTTGGATTTGGTTTTGAAATTTAATCACATATTTGCACTCGTAAGGTTATGGGTAGTTGGAATTTACCCCTTGACTCGAGGTTTGACCATGTAGGCTCGATTTAACTTTTGGGAATTTGATTAAATATTGAAGCTTTATTATTTTGAATTGATTCTTATGCCTTTGTCTTATGTTATTAAGTTATATTTCACTAGATTCAAGTCATTTGAAGTTGAATTTTGATGGTTAGGCGATTATTGATTGAGTTTAGCTTACAGGGTAGAGGTAAGTCACTTGTCTATCCTTGTAAGAGAGAATTCTTCCCATAGATGATTTATTTGATATTTGTTAATTGATTTATGTACCTCGTAAATGCGAGGTGACGAACGTATAAGCGTGGCTGGGTTATGACCAAAGCCGGTTAGAGTTAGGCTTATATTATGCCTTGTTGAAATTTTATAAATTGTTATTCATGTTTCATTGATTCTATTCTTACGTGACAAATCATAGGGTCAATTTGGACTTGGTTTTGAAATTTAATCACATATTTGCACTCGTAAGGATATGGGTAGTTGGAATTTACCCCTTGACTCGGGTTTTGACCATGTAGGCTCGAGTTAACTTTTGGGAATTTGATTAAATATTAAGCTTTATTGTTTTGAATTGGTTCTTATGCCTTTGTTTTATGTTATTAAGTTATATTTGACTAGATTCGAGTCATTTGAAGTTGAATTTTGATGGTTAGGCGATTATTGATTGATTTTAGCTTACAGGGTAGAGGTAAGTCACTTGTCTATCCTTGTAAGAGAGAATTATTCCCATAGATGATTTATTTGCTATTTGTTACTTGATTTATGTACCTCGTAAATGTGAGGTGACAAACGTATAAGCGTGGCTAGGTTATGACCATAGCCGGTTAAAGTTTGGCTTATATTATGCCTTGTTGAAATTTTATAAATTGTTATTCATGTTTCATTGATTCTATTCTTTCGTGACAAATCTTAATCATGATTAGCGACCTTGCTTAAGGTTATGGCTTGTTGATTTGGCCGTACTCATATTCTAGCCTTACTTTACTTATGATATAGTGGTTAATGGCTCTTATTGCACATGTTTGACAACATGATCAGGCTTGCGTGGTACTGCTTCGCGATCGCGGAGCTTTCTCGCTATCATGGAGAAGGGGAGCAGGCATGTGAGCTTTTGCACTTACCATTCACATGCGTGGTGTTGTATTCGTGGAAGGCTGAGGGCATGAGAATCGCGTTCGCGTGCAAGGGGCAGCGTTCACGATGGTATGATGTCAGGCAGAGGAATTTCCTTCATGTTTGTTGAGCAAAGCTCGCGTTCACGTAGGCTGGGCAGGCCTGGGAAGCACGTTCGCGAGAGGTCGCGTTTGTGAAGTAGGGAAGCAGTTGGAGGTATTTTTGGCCTTTACAATGGTGAAGGGGATGTCGCGATTGCGATTCATAAGTTGGCAGAGTATTTTAAGTTATAATTTTGGAATTTTACCCATTCTATCATATTTTGAACCCTAGACTGCGAGAGGTTGAGATTTCGAAGAATAACTTCACTACTACATTAGATGTATGAAATATCTACTTGGATTTGACTTTCTATCTTGAATTCCCATGGGCTTCTACACCTAAAATACAGATTTTTAACTGAAATTTGGGACTTTTGTCTCCAACTTAAGAGGGTATATTTTTGGAATTTAAGGTCAATGTGGATTTGGTTTTGAAATTTAATCACATATTTGCACTCGTAAGGTTATGGGTAGTTGGAATTTACCCTTTGACTCGGGTTTTGACCATGTAGGTTCGATTTAACTTTTGGGAATTTGATTAAATATTGAAGCTTTATTGTTTTGAATTGATTCTTATGCTATGCCTTTGTTTTATGTTATTAAGTTATATTTGACTAGATTCAAGTCGTTCTAAGTTGAATTTTGATGGTTAGGAGATTATTGATTGATTTTAGCTTACAGGGTAGAGGTAAGTCACTTGTCTATCCTTGTAAGAGATAATTCTTCTCATAGATGATTTATTTGCTATTTGTTACTTGATTTATGTACCTCGTAAATGCGAGGCGACGAACGTATAAGCGTGGCTAGATAATAACCATAGCTGGTTAGAGTTAGTCTTATAGTATGCCTTGTTGAAATTTTATAAATTGTTATTCATGTTTCATTGATTCAATTCTTTCGTGACAAATCTTAATCATGATTAGCGACCTTGCTTAAGGTTTTGGCTTGTTGAATTGGCCATACTCATATTCTAGCCTTACTTTACTTATGATATAGTGGTTAATGGCTCTTATTGCACATGTTTTATAACATGATCAGGCTTGCGTGGTACTGCTTCGCGATCGCGGAGATTTCTCGCTATCATAGAGAAGGGGAGATGGCATGTGAGATTTTGCACTTACCATTCGCATGAGTGGTGTTGTATTCGTGGAAGACCGAGGGCATGAGAATCGCGTTCGCGTGCAAGGGGAAGCGTTCACGATGGTATGAGGTCTGGTAGAGGAATTTTTTTCATGTTTGCTGAGCAAAGCTCGCGTTTGCGTAGGCTGGGCAGGCCTGGGAAGCACGGTCGCGAGAGGTCGCGTTCGTGAAGTAGGGAAGCAGTTGGAGGTATTTTTCGCCTTCACGATGGTGAAGGGGATGTCGCGATTGCGATTCATAAGCTGGCAGACTATTTTATGTTATAATTTTGGAATTTTACCCATTCTCTCATATTTTGAACCCTAGACTGCGAGAGGTGGAGATTTCGAAGAATAACTTCACTACTACATTAGATGTATGAAATTTTTACTTGGATTTGACTTTCTATCTTGATTTCCCCATGGACTTCTACACCTAAAATACAAATTTTAAGTGAAATTTGGGACTTTTGTCTCCAACTTAAGAGGGTATATTTTGGGAATTTAAGGGTCAATTTGGATTTGGTTTTTAAATTAATCACATATTTGCACTCGTAAGGTTATGGGTAGTTGGAATTTACCCCTTGACTCGGGTTTTGACCATGTAGGCCCGAGTTAACTTTTGGGAATTTGATTAAATATTGAAGATTTATTGTTTTGAATTGATTCTTATGCATTTGTTTTATGTTATTAAGTTATATTTGACTACATTCGAGTCGTTTGAAGTTTAATTTTTATGGTTAGGCGATTATTGATTTATTTTAGCTTACAGGGTAGAGGTAAGTCACTTGTCTATCCTTGTAAGAATTCTTCACATAGATGATTTATTTGCTATTTGTTACTTGATTTATGTACCTCGCAAATGCGAGGTGACGAACGTATAAGCGTGGCTGGGTTATGACCAAAGCCGGTTAGAGTTAGGCTTATATTATGCCTTGTTGAAACTTTATAAATTGTTATTCATGTTTCATTGATTCTATTCTTACGTGACAAATCTTAGGGTCAATTTGGACTTGGTTTTGAAATTTAATCACATATTTGCACTCGTAAGGTTATGGGTAGTTGGAATTTACCCCTTGACTCGGGTTTTGACCATGTAGGCTCGAGTTAACTTTTGGGAATTTGATTAAATATTAAGCGTTATTGTTTTGAATTTGGTTTTATGCCTTTGTTTTATGTTATTAAGTTATATTTGACTAGATTCGAGTCATTTGAAGTTGAATTTTGATGGTTAGGCGATTATTGATTGATTTTAGCTTACAGGGTAGAGGTAAGTCACTTGTCTATCCTTGTAAGAGAGAATTCTTCCCATAGATGATTTATTTGCTATTTGTTACTTGATTTATGTACCTCGTAAATGCGAGGCGATGAACGTATAAGCGTGGCTAGATAATAACCATAGCTGGTTAGAGTTAGGCTTATATTATGCCTTGTTGAAATTTTATAAATTGTTATTCATGGTTCATTGATTCTATTCTTTCGTGACAAATCTTAATCATGATTAGCGACCTTGCTTAAGGTTATGGCTTGTTGATTTGGCCGTACTCATATTCTAGCCTTACTTTACTTATGATATAGCGGTTAATGGCTCTTATTGCACATGTTTTATAACATGATCAAGCTTGCGTGGTACTGCTTCGCGATCGCGGAGATTTCTCGCTATCATAGAGAAGGGGAGTTGGCAGGTGAGATTTTGCACTTACCATTCGCCTGAGTGGTGTTGTATTCATGGAAGGACGAGGGCATGAGAATCATGTTCGCGTGCAAGGGGAAGCGTTCACGATGGTATGAGGTCAGGCAGAGGAATTTTTTTCATGTTTGCTTAGCAAAGCTCGCGTTTGCGTAGGCTGGGCAGGCCTGGGAAGCACGTTCGCGAGAGGTCGCGTTCGTGAAGTAGGGAAGCAGTTGGATGTATTTTTCGCCTTCACGATGGTGAAGGGGATGTCGCGATTACGATTCATAAGCTGGCAGACTATTTTAAGTTATAATTTTGGAATTTTACCCATTCTCTCATATTTTGAACCCTAGACTGCGAGAGGTGGAGATTTCGAAGAATAACTTCACTACCACATTAGATGTTTGAAATTTTTACTTGGATTTGACTTTCTATCTTGATTTCCCATGGAGTTCTACACCTAAAATACAGATTTTAAAGTGAAATTTGGGACTTTTGTCTCCAACTTAAGAGGGTATATTTTGGGAATTTAAGGGTCAATTTGGATTTGGTTTTGAAATTTAATCACATATTTGCACTCGTAAGGTTATGAGTAGTTGGAATTTTGTGATGACCCAAAAGGTCATCCTAAGTAATTCCAGCTAAATCTGTGTTCCGAGGCCTCGAAAGCCTCCGTTAATCTCACCTCGATATGCGTGTGCAGCCCGGGCAGGTAGCCGGGAAGCTTCCATGTGAAAATTTGAAAAAATGGGATTTTTGAATTGAATAATTGAAAAAAGTTGACTTTGGGTAATATTTTTGGTAAATGGATCCGGACCCGTGATGTGACGGTGCCGGAGGGTCTGTAGGAAAATATGGGACTTGGGCGTATGCCCGGAATCGAATTCTGAGGTCCGAAGCCCGAGAAATGAATTTTTAAAGAAAATTGTTTTCTGAAAATAATAAAGGCTTTTGAAAATGAATAACTATTTGAAAACCGTGTTACCGGGCCCGTATTATGGTTCCGGAGCCCGGAATAGGTTTATTATATGTTATGTGACTTATCTGTGAAATTCGGAGTAAACGGACGTGAAACGACGTGATTCGGAGTTAAAATGGAAAATTTAATAGTTTATGAAGTTTGAGAAAATTCTATGGATTTTGGAGTTTAATTCATTGTTTTTGATGTATTTTGGTGGTTTAGTTATTTGCACAAGTTCGTAGGATGTTTATGAGGTTATGTGTGTAATTGGTTTTGAGCCCCGAGGGCTCGGACTAGTTTCGGGTAGGCATCGAAGTGCAAAAAGTAGGAAAAATCTGGTGTTCCTCAAGTTTTTCTGGTGTCTGATACCTCCTTCAGTGCGATCGCAGATTCTTCCCTGCGATCGCATAGCATTGGCATGTGATGGGGTCTGATGCACTATGCGATCGCACTTGCTTCTCCGCGATCACATAGTGTAATAGGTAGGAAGGGGGCTGGGGGGTTAGTTGTTCAGTGCGAACGCACCTCAAAGGGCGCGATCACGGAGGGTCCAGGGTTAATACTGTGCGAACGCAGGTGGGGTGTTGCGAACGCACAGAGGTTAGCATAGGGCCTAGGGATGGGTAGAATTGCCCTGTGCGATCGCACAAGGGCCTCTGCGATCGCAGAGCATAAGCAACTTACCTCTATGCGATCACACCTCATGTTCCGCGATCGCATAGCATTAAGAACGCCCAATTATATTTTTAACCCCAAAACAGAACCTTATACGGGATTCTTCCCATTTTCCACTTCTCTTTTCTTCCCCAAGCCTCCATAACCGAGAATCAAGCTCCCCAACCTCCATAACTCCATAGGTAAGTGCTCTTGACCTCGTTTCCTCTTAATTTCTTCAACTAATCACTAGATTCTAGGCCTAAAAACATGGAATCAAAGTAGGAATTAGGGATTTTAGGTAGAGTTGGGTTTTTGAGAATTTTGGGTGATTCAACCTCAATTTGGGGTCGAATCTTAAAACAAATCATATATTTTGACTCGTGGGGTTATGGGTGATCGGGTTTTGGTCCGAACCTCGAGTTTGGACCGAGCGGGCCCGGGGTCGGATTTTGGTATTTTTGGAAGAATAGTAGAAAATGTATAATTAGGCTTCGAAATTGGTTTATTGAGTATTTATTGATGTTAATGAATCCATTATGTCTAGATATTATCGAATTGGAATTTGGATTCGAGAGGGAAGGCGGTATTAGAGGCTTGACTTGCACTTTGGAGCCAAGGTAAGTGTTTGGCTTAACCTCAGCTTGAGGGATTAGGTATAGAGTCTTACATATTATGTGAAACTCATGTCCAACGTATATGCGTGGTGACGAGTGCCTATGCATTTCGGTCAAGCATGCCCGTGAGTCATTTGTGATGAAACTTACTATGTTCTTAATTTTCTCCGCC
>ML297803.1:717-46659 GCA_005239495.1 Nicotiana undulata
AACTCTACACCCGAGGACTCGAAACTAGCCAAATGTTATACAAATATATCAATTCATGCTCAAAGTATGGAAATTCTCCTACTTATTTAGTAAATTCATCATTCTTGAAGAAATCCCAAAATTCACCCCCCGGGCTCGCACACTCGGATTCCAAAAATTCTCGAAGGAAACACTCACCCATAGCCTAAGGATCATTAATATATGATTTTTGTATGTTTTCATGGTGAATAAGTGGGGAAACTCCCTAAAATTCCTCAAGCCCTAGGTTTCTACTCTAACCCTTGATTTACACTAATTAGGGTGTTAATCTACCTAGGAATTGATGTATTTAACCAACATTTGAGTGGAAATAACTTACCTCTAGTTGCTAGGTCGTTTGGCTCCCTCCCAAGCTCCCAAAGTAGACAATGGTAGAAGAAATGGGGTGAAAATTGGTTAAATCCCGTGTTTAAAGAACTCACTGCCATCAGTGATTTTGCACCTGCGGCTCGAGGACCGCACCTGCGGTCTCTCACCTGCGGAAGTGGCCAAGAAGGCCTGGGATCGCACCTGCGGAGGGAGGCCCACACCTGCGGCTCCGCTCCTGCGGAATCATGTCCGCACCTGCGATAATGGACCTTCTCACCTGGGGCCACACCTGTGAGGCCTAGACCGCAGGAGCGGTCTCGCACCTACGACTGGGCAACCGCACCTGCGGTCACACCAGTTCAGGTGCACCAACAGTTAAGGCTGCTGGTTTTTGGCCTCATTTAGTGCCCGAGAGGCACCCGGGCCCACCCGAGCCCCCGTCCAAATATACCAACAAGTCTTAAATCATATTACGGACTCGCTCGAGCCTTCAAAACACTCGAATTAACGCTAAAACTCAAAACCGCCCCTCAAACCCCTTAGAATCAAACTTAAGAACTTTAAGTTCTTGAATTCGACTTCAATGCGCCGAACTGACCTATACTACTCGGAATGACACTAAATTTTGCAGGCAAGTCATAAATGACATAACGGAACTATTCCCCATCTCGGAATTCCGTTCGGACCTTGATAACACAAAAACACGTCCCAAACCAAATTATGAACTTAAGGAAACTCTATTTTTTGCTATTTGGCGTCGAAACGCTCCTGGGTCATCCAAAACTCATTCCGGACATACGTACAAGTATGAAATCATCACACGAAGCTACCGAAACCGTCGAAACTTGATACCGAGGTTGTTTACTAAAAATGTTGACCGAAGTCAAACTTGGCCAAAAAGGCCAACCTTAAGGAACTAAGTGTTCCTACACTGCTCTAAACACTCCCGAATCGAACCACCCGTCCCCGCAAGTCATAAATAAAAATAATTCGTTGTGGGAAGTTTCATTTAGGGAACGGGGTCCGATAACGTAAAATGATCATTCAGGTCGTTACATCTAACGCAGATGTGAGTATGCAGATTTTTTTAGAGATGGAAGTTTAGAACAAATAGTATGATGAGCCTACGAACATGTTTTCTGATGCATATAACAATCCTATAAGCATGGTTTATAATGCATGTAGACAATCATAACAGTCCTATGAGAATGGTTTCTACCCGATTCCCACAAAAGATATGTAAAAGTCCCTCCCATTTTACTAATATCCTCAATATCTATTTTCTACAAGAATTATTATTACAAGCCAAATGTAAATAAATTACAGAAATGAAATCACTATGCTATAGGGAGCCTGGATAGGCCCAAAAATAAACCTGGAAAACTAGGCCTTCAACCAATTCTGAGGTGCCAACATCTCATAGTATCCAAGATGATATCCTGGTGTGTCAAAGTTCCCAAGGGCCTCAGGGACCCCGGGCAATGCTCACACCAGGAACCCTTTAAAAAGATAATTTTGTGCATAAGTGTGGAAGATCCAGACCCAGTATATCAGAGTTCAGAGGAGTGTCATGTACTCCTAGGCAATGCTCACACTAGAGGGGAAGGACCCTAAATATTCTAAGAGTAGGAGTGGAAAATAGTGCTTGATGATAGAAGCAGTTTAGAAGTAAACAGTTTAGGAGAAAAACAGTTTTGGGGGTGAAACAGTTTAGAAGTGAGGCAGTGTAGAAGTAAAATAGTTTAGGAGTGAAACAAGTGTAAACAGAGTCATCGCAGCACTCTGAAAACAAAGGTTTCAGCAAACAGCAACAAGATGAAATACGGTCACAAAGTTTCAAAGCGAAGATTCACATTGCCTAGATTAGTTCATTAATTGATGCTAGGTGGGAATATAGCATGCTATAAACAAACATCTACACAAAGAAGAGTAGTAGGGGTTAGGAACACAGAATTCAATAGTCAGGAACACCTAAGGCAGGGTGAGAGTGGAAGCATACTAGTTAATAGAACATAAAGCAGGTTGACAACATAGGACATAGCAGCAAGGATATACATGTTGATTAAAAAGCCACAAACAAGAAGCACATAAGTTAGTATGATAATAGCCAGATGAATAGGTCATAACATACTGGTTAAGAGTCATAAACAGGGAACACATAAATCTAACTGCATAGCAACAGAAGAATGGGCATGAAGCATAGAGGTTTAAGTACACAATAGTACTCATGCTGATTGTGAGCAATAAGCAAGAAAGACACAAAACTCTGGCTTCACATAAGTGTTCATGCTACTCAAGGTCAATAGACAGGAAAGGCGAGACTTAACTACACAACAGTAATTAGGCTAATTAGGATTAACAATGGGGAAGATAAATATATTGATTAAGGCAATGAACAGGAAGACACCTATCTAAATACAGAAGTAAAGCATGTTGATTAAAAGCCATAAGCAGGAAAGACATATGTTCAAATACAGAATTAGAGCAATAGACGGGAAAAGCACATAGGTTTAATCTTCATAGTATAATGAATGGCATTAGGAATGGAGACATACCAGTTAAAGGTCGCAAAAAGAAGATGAAAGGTATGCAGAACTCAGTGGTCTAGCCTTGGCTTTCAGCCGGCTAGACAATGTGGTAAACACAAGTAGCAGAAAGATGAGAGCAAAGTGTGTGTGTGTGTATTTTCGGACTGTGTTCGTGTGTTTAGAAGAATCAGTAATGAGAGTATATATAGAACTTAATGAGGTAAAAACAAATAAGGTAAGAATATGACAGTTCATGAAATAAGGGTAATCGAATAAATCAACCAGTTAATTGGGGGATTTAACCAATCAATTCATACAGAAAACCTGAGAAAGACCCCTTAGAATAGGCAAAGCCAATTAACGGTATAAATTAGAGCTCAAATAAGGTAAGAAAATCAATCACATACCATATAATTCTCCTAAGTCAGAATAGTGGTTTAATTAAGGAAAGTGGTACTAATTAAAAGTAACAAATAAGGAAAATAGGTAAATCATAGAGAAGTATTGATTTGAACGGGAAAATATGATTCGAATCCCAAATAAAATCAACCAAGATAATTGATTGACAGAAATAAACACATAACGGGAAGAAAAAATAAAGAAAACAGTGCCATAAACAGAAAATACCTAGGGTTTAAAGTATGTGCACATAGATTAATCAAACCAGCAAAGAAATAATCAGATTCAACACTTGAAAATTTGAAAAATCATTTGAAGAGAACTTAGGACGAACCCTAGTTTGTAGAAATCACTGAAATTGAATAATGATAGGGAAAATAGAAGTTTTTCGAAGAAAAATACCAAATAATACTCAGAATGTTTCAGATCTACAAGGATCTGAACAGACCCCTGTAGTCATAAGACTAGGGTTTTCGAAAATAACAGAGATGAAAGAAAATCGGTCCAAAACCATATATTCGAACCAAAAATAGGAAGAGAAGAGTACTCACAAACGAAAATGGCCATAAACAGGCCTGTGAGAAAGGTTTTGAACCAAAACAGGTTGAATCTCTTTGAGATTCTCTCCCAAATCAACGAAGTTGAACAACCAAAAGATGTAGCAGGACGGCAAAGGCCGAAAAATACACAGAAATACTATAGGCGGGGAGTCTTGTCGGTGACGGCGATTAGGTTTTTAGGGAGCGTCTGAGAGAGAAGGGGGAAGGTAAGGTAAACGATGACGCCCGGGAGAAAGGAGGAAAATGGGGGGGGGGGGGGGGTAGGGTGATTTTTGATTAATAAAGGAAAGGGTTAATGTGGATCGTTGATCTCAAAGATCAACGGTCACGATTGGATAAAGGTTTGGGTCGGGTAGGTACGAAATTGGGCCTGGACAGATTGTGCTGTGTTTTAAAGGTATTTGGGCTGGTGTAATTGGGTTATAATGAAATTAAACAAGACTATTTGTTAAACACCCAATTAATTAGTAAAATAATTTGTAAAAATAATTAACAGATTATAAAAAATGATTTTCATGCATAAAAATTTTCTAAAATAATTACTCAATATTTTAAATATATAAAAGCTATTTTTTTGGTAAAATAATGTAATAATGCACACATGGGCTATTATTGCAAAGTTATTGCAATTATAATCCAAAAATATAAACGTGGCTATCTATAAAATAATTAAAGTCTAGTATAAATATAAATGATAAAATTAAGTCATATAATTGTTATAAAATCATTTGTGATGTAATTAGCCATTGTTTATATAATAAAAACACTGAGATAGATTAACAAAAATCCTTAGGAAATGCAGAAATTATGGAAAATATTAGTTGATGCTCATGCACTATTTTGGAGATAGATATGCATTTTGAAAATAATATAGGAAAAAATTGGGTATCAACAGCTGCCCATCTTTACCCGGGAAGGATGAAAGAGTTGTCGGGTAAAGACATGATGGCCAAATTTGACCGAGTAGGATGATTTAAGAGACATAGGCCGCACTCTGATTTCTGAGCTGCCTACATATCCCTGGTTTTACAGGAATCAGGTCGTGTATAGTTCTGGATCATCGACGGAGTATACTGATGAAGTTGTCACAAAAACGGACACAGGGGTTTGGAATAGGTGAAATGGTTTCGCTGGGCGGTCAAGTCTGAGGTAGTGTGAAGGAACTGGAGCGGGATTTCTCCTGTTGGGGTAATGGTTTCTCGTCGAGTTACCTGCAAGAAAAGATGTACTACAAGCATATATCTGTGCATAAATTTAAACGTGATGCAAATTCCCTTCAGACCGTGAGAATTGTCTTCGGACGGTTGAGGATGACGTCCTTAGGCCATGAATTGTTCAATGAGGGATTTTGCATGCCATGAAATGATGTTCTCGGGCCATGGAAATGGTGCCTCCGAACCATGACGTCTTTGAATAATGATATGCAAGTTTGAGAGATCCTCAAGCCATGGCATGGTGTCTTCCGGCTATGAGGATGATGCCTTCAAACTATGACGCCCTCGGACAAGTTGGCGATATTTTAGCCCATGATATGCAAAGACATGATGCTAGAAGTGACAAGACAGGCTTAGTCTTTTGTGAAATTGAGGGCAGAGCTTAGCTCGGGAGAAGAAAAATAGGTAGTGCAAGGGAGATAGTTCTTAGTCTCGTGCGAGAATTGGGACAGTGCTTAGTCCCATGCAAGGTGAAGGCAATGCTTGGCCTTATGCAAATATGGAGGCAGGTCTTCGACTCATGCAGGATTCGGGACAGGGCTTAGTCCCATGCAAAGATTGAGACAGGGCTTAGTCTCATGCAAATAAAAGGCAATGCTTAGCCTTGTGCAGATACAGAGGCATGGCTTAGCCTCATGTAAGATTCAGGACAGTGCTTAGTTCCATGCAAAGATTGAGACATGGCTAGTCTCATGAAAATAAAAGGAAATGCTTAGCCTTGTGCAGATATGGAGGCATGGCTTAGCCTCATGCAAGATTCGGGACAGGGCTTAGTCCCATGCAAAGATTGAGACATGTCTTAGTCTCTTGTAAAAAATTCGGGACGGGGCTTAGTCCCATGCGAATTGAAGGCAGAGCTTAGCCTTATGAAGATAGAGAGGCAAGGCTTAGTCTCATGCAAAAATTTCAGGACAAGACTTAGTCCCATGCGAATTGAAGGCAGAGCGTAGCCTTATGCAGATAGAGAGGCAGGGCTTAGCCTCATGCAAGATTGAGACTGAGCTTAATCTCATGCAAAAATTCGGGACAAGGCTTAGTCCCATGCAAATTGAACAAATAATAGGTGATAGCAAAGTGTTTCTTAGCTGGAAATGAGTCTGGTATCTTTGTTGTTATGGAGACTGTGATTCCATGGTGTGCGTATTCCTTGTTCCTGCATTCAAAGAAAAATTGTGAGTTCTGTAGGGAGGAGGTTAGTTCGTGCCTCCGTCGTCTTGCTTGACTTTCCTCGCTCGTCCTGAAGATCCTGTTCAAACCATTGAGGGTAGCATTTGCTAAACAGAGTTTATTTCGAAAGCAGGCGTGCATAGTTTTCAAAGAGATAGTAAGAATATATATATTTTTAGAAATTGGTTAGATGAACCAGTGACTATGGCACGATCAGAGACATTGCGACTTCTCTTGCTGTAGAATTTTGAAGATCCTCCTCAAAATTCTGCCCCAGTTAGGTGGGCAAACATTTCTGACTGCTTTATATGAGGCGATCGATTGAACTTGCTTCGGAATTTTGAGGGTCCTCCTCAAAATTCTGCCCTAGTTTCTAATTGTGGGGAAAGTAGAAATTTTATTAAACTATGACCGAACCCACAGGGCTGTCTACGTATCCCCTCTTAAATGGGAATCAGGTCGAGCGTAGTTCAATTTACATTATATGCGGAAAACATAAATAGTTACACATAATATCTCTTGACTGCATCCGAGTTGATTGGTTTTGGCCAGACTTTCCCGTCCATTTCCGCGAGTATGAGAGCTCCTCCTATCAATACTCTGTGAACTATGTAAGGACCTTTCCAATTGAATAGAATTTCCCTTTGGCTTCATCTTGATGCGGGAATATCTTCTTCAATACCAGCTGCCCCAGTGCGAACTGTCTCGGCTTGACTCTTTTGTTGAAGGCCCTAGACATTTTGTTCTGGTAAAGTTGTCTGTGACATACTGCGTTCATCCTCTTTCCGTCTATGATGGCTATCTGCTCATAATGGCTTCTTATCCATTCTGCGTCGCTGAGCTCAGCTTCTTGTATGATTCTTAAGGAAGGGATCTCCACTTCGGCAGGAATGACACCTTCAGTACCATAAACTAGCAAGTAGGGAGTTGCTATGGTTGATGTGCGGACTGTGGTACGGTATCTCAGTAAAGCGAACGGTAGCTTCTCGTGCCACTGTTTGTGATTTTCTACCATTTTCCTTAGTATTTTCTTGATATTCTTGTTGGCAGCTTCTACAGCTCCATTCATTGAGGTCTATATGTTGTGGAATTCTTTTGCTTGATTTTGGAAGTCTCGCATATGACTTTCATCATATCACTGTTGAGATCGGCGGTATTGTCAGTGATGATGGACTCTGGAACTCCGAACCGACAAACAATCCGGTCGCGGACAAAATCTGCCACGACCTTCTTGGTCACTACTTTGTAAGATGTTGTTTCGACCCATTTGGTGAAGTAATCGATATCTACCAAGATGAACTGATGCCCATTTGAGGCGGTGGGCTTGATCGTACCAATGACATCCATTCCCCAGGCGGCGAAGGGCCAAGGTGAGCTTGTTGCGTTAAGCTCATTTGGCGGTACTTTTATCATATCTGCATGCACTTGACATTGGTAGCATTTTGAACATACCGGATGCAATCTGTCTCCATGGTCATCCAAAAATAGCCGGCCCTAAGTATCTTCTTGGCCAAGATAAAACCGTTCATATGCGGGCCGCAGGTCCCGGCATGTATCTCTTCAAGCAACTTAGTACCTTCTTTCGTGTCGACAGACCTTAACAGTCCCAAATCAGGAGTTCTTCTATATAGGGTTTCTCCGTTGTGGAAGAAATGATTAGATAATCTCCGAAGCGTGCGTTTCTGAGTATGGGTTGCATGCTCTGGGTATTCTCCTTTTTCCAGATAATCTTTGATGTCATGGAACCAAGGCTTCCTGTCTGGTTCTTCTTCAACATGAGCGCAATATGCCGGCTGACTGTGGATCCCTAATGGGACAGGATCAATGAAGTTCTTGTCTGGATGTTGTATCATTGATGACAAAGTGGCCAATGTATCGGCGAATTCATTCTGAATCCTGGGAACATGCCGAAACTCTATCTTCGTGAACCTTTTCTTCAATTCCTGCACATGGTGCAGATATAGCAATATCTTGGAATTCTTGGTGGCCCATTCTCCTTGTACCTGGTGCACAAGCAAATCTGAATCACCGATTACCAGCAGCTCCTGAATATTCATGTCAATAGTCATGTTGAGTCCTAGTATGCAAGCTTCATACTCCGCCATGTTGTTGATGCAAGGGAATCTGAGTTTTGCAGATACCGGATAATGTTGGCTAGTTTCCGATACCAAAACGGCTCCAATGCCGACTCCTTTGAAGTTTGGCGCTCCATCAAAGAACACTCTCCAACCATCGTAGGATTCAACAATGTCTTCTCCTATGAATAAAACCTCTTCATCAGGAAAATACGTTTTCAGGGGTTCGTATTCTCCTCTCACAGGGTTTTCAGCAAGATGATCTGTCAGTGTTTGTCCCTTGACTGCTTTCTGAGTTACATAAACAATGTCGAACTAGCTCAACAAGATTTTCCACTTAGCCAGCTTGCTAGTGGGCATAGGTTTCTGAAAGATATACTTCAAAGGATCCATTCTAGATATGAGGTATGTTGTATAGGCACATAAGTAATGCCTTGGCTTCTGAGCTATCCAGGTCAAAGCACAACAGGTACGTTCCAGCAGAGAGTAACGGGCTTCATAGGGAGTAAATTTCTTACTCATGTAGTAAATGGCTTGTTCTTTTCTCCCTGTTTCATCGTGCTGCCCTAGAACGCAGCCAAAAGCTCCATCAAGCACTGCAAGGTAGAGTAGCAATGGTCTACCTGGCTCTAGCGGGACCAAGACAGGTGGTGTTGATAGGTACTCCTTGATCTTGTCGAAAGCCTTTTGGCAATCCTCAGCAACTAGTCGCAGTGTCCTTCTTTAACATCTTGAAATTGGCTCACATATAACTGTGGACTGGCCTATGAAACAATTGATATAGTTTAGCCGTCCCAGAAAAACTCATTACATCCTTCTTACTCTTTGGCGGTGGTAGCTCTTGGATGGATTTGACTTTTGACGGATCCAATTCTATCACTCGGTAGCTGACGATGAATCACAATAGTTTTCCTGCAGGAACCCCGAATGCACATTTTGCGGGGTTTAACTTCAGGTTGTACTTCCGCAGTCTGTCGAAGAATTTCCTCAAGTCTGATATATGATCCGTGGATTTCTTGGATTTAATGATGACATCGTCCACATACACCACAATCTCCGTATGTATCATGTCATGAAAGATGGTAGTCATGGCCCTCATGTAGGAACGACATCATCTTGTAATAGTATACCCCCCAGGGTGTAATGAAAGCTGTTTTCTCAGCGCCCTCTTCGTCCATCCAGATCTGATGGTAACCGGCGAACCAATCTACAAAGTACTGGAGTTCATGCTTGCATAATTGTCGATTAAGATGTGTATGTTTGGAAGTGGGAAATCATCCTTTGGGCTGGCTATGTTGAGATCCCGATAATTGACACAGACTTTGACCTTCTCATCCTTCTTCGGAACTGGCACGATGTTGGCTAGCCAAGTTGGGTATTCAACCACCCTGAGGACCTTGGCCTTGATTTGCCTAGTAACCTCTTCTTTGATTTTCAAACTCATATCAGGCTTGAATTTTCTGAGTTTCTGCTTCACTGGTGGGCACATTGGGTTTGTGGGAAACTTGTGAGCCACAATGGATGTACTTAATCCGGTCATATAATCATATGACCATGCGAAGATTCCCCCATACTCTTTCAAGAACTGTGTGTACTCTTCTTTTTCTGACGGCGACAAGCGAATGTTGATGCAGGTCTCCTTGACAGTTTCAGAATCTCCCAGGTTGATTAGTTCAGTTTCGTCCAGGTTGGACTTAGGCTTGTTCTCAAAGTACTCTACTCCTCTGATGATTTCCTCAGGTATGACATCCTCTTCTTCTAAATCACTATCCTTTTGTTGCGTTGCCTCATTACATGTCACAGTTGTCGGTTCATCGAGATAGGAAATAGTGATGTTGTATTAGATAAAGATATGAGAGAAAAATGGTAATAATAAACATCAATTCATTGAAAGTGTCAAATAAATGCGATTTTTAATAATTAAAACGACGTTTTTAGAACATTAGAAATATTATTTAAAATAGAATGCCAAAAGGGAAATCATCATTTTTTTCCGAGAACAAATACATAATGTTGTTCAGCCTTGCTACCCCAGGACTCGTCGGGCCCTGGATGGTCTAACAGTCCAATTCTTGAGGAATGTTCCCCTCTCCACAGCTCGAATGGTAAGGCCTTCCTCCTCCTCCTCAACAATCACACAACATTCCATATCATCATCTTCCAGGAACAGGTTCCTCAAGGCGGCCAATGCTTCCTCCTCCTCTGATCCACATATAACGTCGGTCTGCTGGAAAGTCTGAATTAGGTGCGGTATGGGCTTATCAATTGGATAGTACGGACCACGCCATGGTGGTGACCAGTCATTGTATTCTTGCCAGCTGTACTGATATCCCAACCCGAAAGTGATACCATGGCGCTTTGGTTGTATTGGCTTGGAGATGCCCTGAATATTTTTACCAAGACCCTTGTCAGGCTCATACCATCTCCGTGCCACCATGCTTGCTATCTTGCTATCCCACCACTTATCTTTATCGATCGCATTGACCCGCTCTATATGATGGTAGGTCTCTCCACATATCCTCCTTCTATTTTCAACCATCGGGATGGTCTGACGGGTGTAAATGGGGTTGCTCCCATCTCCATGGATAATTACTTCTTGGTGGTTTCACTCGAACCTCAATGTCTGATGCAAGGTTGATGCTACAGCCCTAGCAACATGTATCCAGGGTCGTCCCAACAACAGATTGTATGATGCAGATATATCCTGTACATGGAACTCGACATCAAACCATGCAAACCCCAATATGCAGACAGAGATTAATCTCTGCAATGGTAGCTCTTTGAGACCCGTCAAATACCTTCACATTCATAGTCCCTTCTCGTATTTCATACAGGACTTTGCCCAACCTCTTCAACGTCGTCAATGGGCAAACATTGAGACTGGATCCCCCATTGATCATAACTCTGGCAATGAAATTGTCTTCATATTGCACGATAATGTGCAGTGCCCTGTTGTGATTCAAACCTTCGGGTGGCATCTCATCCTCGTGGAAGGTGATTTTGTGGCTTTCCAGCACCTGCCCCACCATGTTGGCCATTTCTCCACCAGTGACGTTGTTAGGTACATATGCTTCACTCAACACCTTTAAGAGAGCATTCATGTGTGCCTCTGAATTCTGTAGCAGCGACAAGATAGATATCTGAGGGGGAGTCTTGTTCAAATGATAGATGACTGACTACTCCCTCGCTTGCACTTTCCTCCAAAGGTCATCCGGCCCTGTTTCAATAATGGGCGGTTTGTTAAAGGCCTGCTTACTGGATTCTCCCAAGTGCTCTGGTGTATAGACTCTTCCTGCGTTTTGGTCTTTCCCTTTCTTCTAACTTCGGCCACATAATCCCAGGGTACAACCTTGGTTTTGAAGGGCGGTGTGGTTGACACTGTCACTATGAAGGGTGCGGCTACTTCTACCTCGAATGAAATAGGTGCAGCTGCGGGAGGTGCTACCTCAACTTTAAATGGAACTGATGCAGTTACCTCAACCTCTACTGGTGGTTGTATCTGTACTATAATATGATTGAGCGTGACTGCGGGTTTCTTAGGATCGTCACCCTCTTTGATAAATCCAATTGATCCCTCGGGATCCCATTCCTCACTGGTCTCTATCACATTGATACCTTTACCCTTATGATCTAGGAGGGGGTTGTTGCGGACGTTGGTGTAGCTTCCTTTGCCTGGATGACCTTATCAATCAAGGTCTGTATCTTATCCTTCAGTGTCTGGCATTCGTCAATGGTGTGCCCTTTCATACTCGAATGATATGCACAGGTTTTATTTGGGTTGACCCATTGGGATGAGTTCTTCATGGCCACAGTAGGGATATGGGTGACGTAACCAACATCCTTCAACCTTTCATACAGTTGGTCAATGGGTTCAACAATGGCGGTGTATTGTTTGGGTGGTCTGCGGTCAAAATTATTTCGGGGTCTTGGGTAGTTTGGACGAGTTGGAGGTGACTGAAAGTAGGATGGTTGGGAATTATATGTGTGATAAGCAGTGGCTGGTTGAGAATATCTGGGAGGTGATGGTTGATATGTGGGTGGAGGTGTTTGGTATGCAAGCGGAGAGGTCTGATATACAAATGGAGTTTTGGGTCCTTGGGCGACCATTATTGTTCCCGCATCCTTCTTCTTCGATATACCCCCTGACTGAAAAGCTTTATTCATGGTCTGCAGTGCCTTAAAGTTTGTCACCATACCGCTTTCAATTCCCTCCTCAATCCTTTCTCCGAATTTGATGATATCAGAGAACTTATGATTTTCAATGACTATCAACCTTTCATAGTACTGCGGATCCTGTGCTCTGACGAAGAACTTGTTCATCTGTTCCTCGTCCAATTTCGGCCTGACCTTGGCTGCTTCTAATCTCCAACGAGTATCATACTCGCGGAAGGTCTTAGTAGGCTTCTTTTTAAGTTCTGGATGTAGAAGACATCCAGCGCATTCTCTATGTTAAGCCTGAATCTGTCCATGAAGTCAGACGCCATACTCATCCAGTTGGCTCACTTATTAGGATCCTGTCTTATGTACCAGGACAAAGAATCTCATGTAAGACTCCTCATGAAAAGCTTTATTCGGATCCTTTCATCCTTTCCGACCCCTACAAGCTTGTCACAATACGTCCTTAGATGAACCCTAGGATCACCTGTTCCGTCAAACATTTCAAACTTGGGGAGGTTTGTAACCCTCCGTCAGTTCTACATCTGGATGTATGCATAAGTTTTCGTAGTTCATACCTTCTATCCCTTTGCCTCCTTCGACGTCCTGAACCCGACTAGTCAACTTCTTGAGCTCTTTATCCAGGTTCTTAATGAGTAGGTCCTTCTCAGCGGATTCTGGTGTATAGGATATGGGTTGAGTGGAGTGAGGTAGGGTTTCCACATATATAGGGTTGTATTGGTGACCGGGAGTTTGGGTTTAATGGTGATCATTGGTGGAGTTCTAGGGTTCAGGAATGATTTGTGGTGTACTTTGTGGAGTATGGTAGGTGTTTTGCTGATATTGTGGAGGGATAGTTTGATTATGTGGTGGGGTTGTATAATGGTGAGGTGCGGGAGGATTCTGTGGGCGCTTGTTGGGTGTGTTTTGAGGTGGTGCGGGGTTTTGAGTGTTTGAATGGTTGACGTCTGGGATATTGTGTGTGAGGGATAGGTTTGCTAAGCTCCGGACCTGCTCGAGCTCACCCTGGAGTTATAGTATTCTCTGTTCAAGCCGTGAAACCGCATCATTTGAGGCTTGAGTACCCCGACCATTAGAAGCTTCCGTATGTGTATTGTTATCCTTTCTGGTGCCGTTCAAATCATCTATCTTTGCTTTTCCTTTGCCTTTTGGTGGACTAGGAGTAAGAGAAGGTAAAGGGACCTGGATCTTGTGTGATAAGATCATGATGCCAGTATGCGCGAACCAACCTTTGGAGAATGGGAATAATCAAAAAGAAAGAAAGAAAAACAAAAGGTAGCCAAGTTAGTAAGAGTTCTGAAAAGAGTATTTGCAGTATTTAAACACATATTGCGGAAATGTAAATTCGAGTCCTAATTTGAGAGCCTCGTTATGCCCGAGGTAGGCCTAGCGACAAGTTGATTTGGAGAACTTACATGCCAATAAATGCCTCATTTCATTAATATAAAAACAGATGAATCCCAAAGCCACACTAAGATAATAAAAGATAAGTCGATATTGGCACTTGGCCTTATTACATTTTAGAAAAGAAAAAAAATCTAATTTACTTGGTCCCAGAAAGACATTCCCCAGGCTTGATCTTTCTAACTCCATCGACCAGATTCCCCAGTTCGCGCGGTCCCAGCAGCAGGTAGACTCTTGCTAGATATCCTCCCTCACTTCCTTCAGCATTCTGGAAGTCGTTGATCCTCTTTCTTATCTTTCCCTCCAGCTCCATCAAACCCTGCTCCAGATATTCTAACCTTTCATTGGAGGTGATATCTATCTCCCTCCATTCATTTATAAGTCTCATGTTTGTCTCGTGTATCTCCTGATGTTCGGCCTCGGAGTCATGAATCCTCTTGCACAATTTGTTGTATTTGACTTGGGTCTCAGCATCTTCATCTATGACCCTATTTCCTCGACCAATTCATGGATCCACTATCCCAGCTAGGCTAACCATGTCGGGTAGAAGGGTGCATATCCTGCATGATACTTGTCTCGCTCGGTGGTGTTTTTCTCCACAATGATCTTGCAGTGCCACATATACTGAGCTTGGCACCTGTAAGGGATGCCATCATCCTGAAAATCTGCTCGTAAACGATTCATCTTCGCTACCCGTGGTACCACCTTCTTCCTGCCTGCTTGTTTCATAACCCTAATGGGAACATAAGGGTATATCCCTCTTAAACCTATCAACACTAAATGAGGAGCGTCCCTGGACTTGATGATGAACTCGTCAGTAGGGAACCATTCAAACATCCACTGGATCTGATCCTCTGTCAAATCGTCGAAGAACTCCACCCATTCTCTAGCACTTTCTGGTTGACCAAACCTGTCTGGGATATAAGTCATCCTCTTAGGGTGATGGAAGGCTATATGATCGTTCCACGTCCTTCGCAGAAACTCCTGAAGATATTTACCCTTTTGGAGATTCTCCAATAACCACAGCTGCAGCAACAAATTTCAACCCTCGAAATGCTTGAACCCTTTCTGGAAGTGGTCCAAAGCCCGATAAATGTCAGCTATAATCATAGGGACTATGGTGTATGTTTGACCCTCAATTCCTTCCATTAGATTTTTGGCTACCATAGCAAGTCTGGTGTGAATTCTGTCCCCTTTCATTGGGAACACTATCATGCTCAGGAAGAAAACAACGAACACAAAAACTCTATGGTGAATATGACCTAGGCAAGTGATAGAGATATCATCGTGGAACATACGGTAGGACTTGCTGTGACCATATCTTTCATACAAGTAGTCGAATGGTATATAAGATTTCTTTAGGCACTCCAAGTCAGCGTTCTTCTTCAAACCCATCATTTTTAGAAACCCCTTACCAGTGCAATTTTTCGGCACCAATATACCAGGGTTGTCCAATGCTGCCTAGAAAATCACCCTATTTCTTCTAGGAGCGGGGTCATTTCTATGTTCCCAAAGCGGAACACAGATCTTTCACTATCCCAGAATAAGGTTGCAGCTTCAATCAACATATTGTTGGGCTGAATGTCTAACAGGGATGGAAAATTTCCTAGGACTTTCTTCATATGTTTCTTGTCACTCGAGGAGAGATCTTCCCACCAATCCAGTAGCAGTGGTGGTATGTTGCGGACCATGCCGAATCTGGGGACGTCATGCCTCATTTTCTGCAAAACAAAAAGGTTAGGCCATTTCCCCCCTACTGATTCGACTATTTATACATCCATGATTAGCATATTGGCATTTAGTTCTCCAAAATTAATGCACAAAACGTGGTTGCGCCCGTTGGGATTATGGAAACCCCAATGGACTTTTGGATAAGGTTTGTCTTAAAGGGTTATTATGTGGACAACATATTAACCCGACTAGGTTTGACTGTGATGCATGCACAGTTATAATTAGAGTAAGGGGTCTATGGGGGTCTAGACTGGTACCTTCAAGCGGACAACTTGAGGGGGAAAGGCACAGAACCGTCGAGTGCACCGCTGATAGACTAGTTTTACCGCAAATAAGCCTTTCCGAATTTAAAAGGTGATATATAGGAAGAGCGCAACCACTCATCAAGCATTGCTATAGGATTGATTACGCACGAGTGGAATATGATGTTGAGCATGATTTATGCAGCAGTAAATAGCATATTGTCACGTATTTTCACGTTAGAAAAATAATAAATGTGGTATTAATAATTGAAAGACGTTAAGAAGGAAAACAAAGAGACAAGTCAGTTTCATAGTAAAAGAAATCATAAATGCTTGAAAATAGACAATTAAATTCACATAAAGTGGCAAGGGAAAGAGAGCACATGTATTAACAGAATAAAGCATGCTTAGACTAATTCACAAAAAAAATTGTCATGATAAGAGCCATATATTCCCCAGCAGAGTCGCCATGTTGTCGCGCCCCCTTTTTCCTCATGGAGTCAGGGTTTCGACATTTTGGGAAAACTCATTTCCTTTTGGGAAGGGGTATAGAAATTGAAGAGTCGCCACCTAACGGATTTAAGGTGCGTTAGGGAACTTAGTGCAGATAACTCATATACCGGTTTACGTTACCATAGATTGGGTATGGGCTCAAAATTACCTTTAGGGGAAGATTTTAGGCACCCATCGAGGTCCACAACGGTGGGTCCCGACCAAAATTATTTTGTGAATTAGTCATTAAGGAAATAAAGCAATTTAAACACATAGGGATCATTAAAAACGGGGATAACGGGGTCCTAAGTTTATTAACCTATAGGATCACTTCTTTGCAATACTTGGTAAGCTTTCCTCAAATAGAGGTGTTACGCGTAGCATTAGCGCATAGGTCATCATATCCTTTACTACCCAATTATCCTCCCCTTAATGGTTATATAAGTGATTTTAATTAAATGCGTACTCTATGCGTGCATTACCCGTCCCTTGTCTATGGTCCTTGAGGTGCTTAGGACCTCTAATTAAGGTGGTTCTAGACTCACCTAGGGTGCTTAAAAGGATAAAAACTAAGCGTCAAGCAAAACATATAGGACTGTCATATAAAGGGAGAAGTTAAAGGCTCATATTTACCTCCACAGATAAACAAGCAATAGCACGTCTCAAGCAACAGTTTTAAAACACTTTAAAGTCCTATAACATGATATCTAGGTGAGCATAAAAATAGAATACATGCAGCATTTTTTAAGGCGGGTGATGATAGGCTATAATTGCGTATTTTAATCGCTTATTACACTCTAATTTACTGCACTTTAACTGAGTTTGAGCTTTAATCGCTAGTATTTTGCACTAATTGTGTGTTTTATGCCTTGTAGGAGTGATTCCGAGATATATAGATGTCATAGAATGAATTCAAGTGATTTGGAGATATGAAGTCTGTGTAAAAGCCCAAGGAATTAATCTGAGATCGTGTTCGGGGGTCAAATTTGATAGTTAAGAACAAACGAAGACTCGAGTAGGCATATTGCGTACTTTCTAGTAAAATAGACAAAACGTTTTTCTCCGAACTTCATTTGGGCTATAAAATATATCGTTGGAAATATAAATCAATGCTATACAACTTTCATGTTTTACGTGTTTCCAAATTCCAAACGAAACAGGGTGAAAAATGCGCGAAACAGTAGACTTCCCAAATACAGCGCCCGGGCAACGACCGCGAGCGTCCAGGCCTGGAAACTTGTCCTTTTTCACGTAGGAGAAGGTATAATTATTTGGGACCAACCCTACTTGGTATATATACATGGAAAAACGATATTTTGAGGATATTGGACAGATTTTGGACACAGATTCGACCTAAGGAGGCAGAGACACAATAGGAGCAAGGCGGGGAATTCTTCTACCAGTTTTCCTTTCTCTTCCTATTTTCCATTGTTGGTTATGACTTTTAGTATTGTATTTTTACATACTATTATGAATAGTTAATTTGTTATCTAGGGTTTTGATGGAACCTTTTGTAGGATAAATTCTTGTTATGTTTTTATATAATTGAGCCGTTGGATTTATCTGCTTGTTCAACTACGTGTTTATTGTTGTTGATTGAATGGTCATCGATAGAGTGTGCCTATTTATTATGTTTTTTCTTGAAAAAGGATACATATTTAGGTGGTTGTTGAACAATGTCACTCCTAACGTATGTGAGAAATCAATACAGCGGGTTTAAAGGTAGGTTTAGAAATAACAAAGCCTTGGCGTGGTCATAATGAGCGGTTAGATAAAGCCAACTAGCGTAGCTCGAGAGAATATGTCTAGTAAATTGTTGTAGTTGCTCGAGATAGAATTACGGAACCTAAAGTTCTCAAGATCAGTAGAGAATACATAGGCGAAATTGTAGGGAACATAGCGGGAAGGATTCCAACATTTGGGGAAATCATAACTCTAGACCTCCTTAGTTCTGTCTACAATTTCATCCTTGTTAGTTGATAATTTTACTGCTTTATAATAGTTGTTAGTTAATTAGTTAGAAATAAATATTATAATCTCAATAATTAGGAAATTGTTTGGACTTGTGTTTCTTAGAATTATTGAACAACTGTAGCTAAGCCTTAGTTCTCTGTGGGATTCGACTCCGGACTTGTAAACCGGATTATATTTGCAACGACCGCTTAGTCCTTTTTATAAGGCATAGTTGGGCGTGATCAGCAGGGTAGTGAATACCTAATCAGTTTGCCTACTGATTTTATCACTTCCTGAATTTGGGCAATTTACAAACAGTCAAACAAACAAAGTTTTACAATTTCAAGATTTTAGTTGTCCTACAGGCTTGCCTAGGCGTGGATCAGAAGTATCCTATGAACATGATATCTAATCATTAGTCGGGATCATAATAAACCAATGGTCGATTTTTTAACGTGCAGGTTATTTTTATTCATTAGACCCTATAGGCATGTTGTTTAGATGCTGAAAAATAATCACAAACATTACAGAACTGGTTTTACATGTTCATCTCTATAAGCATGATATATAGATGTTGGGACTGCTTTTATACCCATTTCTTAGGGTCAGATGATGAAACTGATTTTATACGATTAACTATAGGCGTGATATTTAAGCGAGTACCATAAAAGTCCTAGAAGCATGATCTTTAATGCACATAGGAAAGTTTATGAACATGATTATTAAGGCATAATTGATAAACAACCTGCAAACAGGATATCTAACGCAAATGTGAGTATGCAGATTTTTTTAGAGATGTAAGTTTAGAACAAATAGTATGATGAGCCTATGAACATGTTTTCTGATGCACATAACAATCCTATAAGCATGATTTCTAATGCATGTAGACAATCATAACAGTCATATGAGCATGGTTTCTACCCGATTCCCACAAAAATATATGTAAAAGTACCTCCCATTTTACTAATATCCCCAATATCTATTTTTTACAAGAATTAATATTACATGCCAAATGTAAATAAATTACAGAAATAAAATCACTATGCTATAGGGAGCCTAGATAGGCCCAAAAGTAAACCTGGAAAACCAGGCCTTCAACCAAGTCTGAGGTGCCAACATCTCATAGTATCCAAGATGATATCCTGGTGTGTCAAAGTTCCCAAGGGCCTCAGAGACCACGTGCAATGCTCACACCAGGAACCCTTTAAAGAAGACAATTTTGTGCATAAGTGTGGAAGAGCCAGCCCCAGTATGTCAGAGTTCGGAGGAGTCTCATGGACTCCTAGACAGTGCTCACACTGGAGGGGCAAGACCCTAGATATTCTAAGAGTAGGAGTGGAAAATAGTGCTTGAAGATAGAAGTAGTTTAGAAGTAAAAAGTTTAGGAGAAAAACAGTTTAAGAGTGAAACAATTTAGAAGTGAGGCAGTGTAAAAGTAAAACAATTTAGGAGTGAAACAGGAGTAAACAGAGTCATTGCAGCACTCTGAAAACAAAGGATTCAACAAACAACAACAAGCATAAATATGGTCACAAAGTTTCAAAATGAAGATTCACATTGCTTAGGTTAGTTCATTAATTGATGCTAGGTAAGCATATGGCATGCTATAAACAAACATCTACACAAAGAAGGGTAGAAAGGGTTGGGAACACAGAAGTTAATAGTCAGGAACACCTTAGGCAGGGTGAGAGTGGAAGCATACTAATTAACAGAACATAAAGAAGGTTGACAACATAGTACATAGCAGCAGGGATAGACATGTTGATTAAATAGCCACAAACAAGAAGCACATAAGTTAGTATGATAATAGCCAGATGAATAGGTCATAACATATTGGTTAAGAGTCATAAACAGGGAAAACATAAATCTAACTCATAGCAACAGAAGCAATGGGCATGAAGGACAGAGGTCTAAGTACACAGTAGTACTCATGTTAATTGTGAGCAATAAGCAAGAAAGACACAGAACTCTGGCTTCACATAAGTGTTCATGCTACTCAAGGTCAATAGACAGGAAAGGCGAGACTTAACTACACAGCAGTAGTTAGGCTAATTAGGATTAACAACAGGTAAGATAAATATATTGATTAAGACAATGAACAGGAAGACACAAAAGCCATAAGCAGGAAAGACATATGTTCAAATACAGAATTAGAGCAATAGACAGGAAAAGCACATAGGTTTAATATTCATAGTATAATGAATGGCATTAGGAATGGAGATATACCAGTTAAAGGTGGCAGACAGAAGATGAAAGGTATGCAGAACTCAGTAGTCTAGCCTTGGCTTTCATCCGGTTAGACAATGTGGTAAACACAAGTAGCATAAAGATGAGAGCAAAGTGTGTGTGTGTGTGTGTGTGTTTCCGGACTGTGTTCGTGTGTTTAGAAGAATCAGTAATGAGAGTATATATAGCACTTAATGAGGTAAAAAAAATAAGGTAAGAATATGTCAGTTCATGAAATAAGGGTAACCGAATAAATCAACCAGTTAATTGGGGGATTTAACCAATCAATTCATACAGAAAACCTGAGAAAGACCCCTTAGAATAGGGAAAGCCAATTAACGGTATAAATTAGGGCTCAAATAAGGAAAGAAAATCAATCCCATACCATATAAATCTCCTAAGTCAGAATAGTGGTTTTATTAAGGAAAGTGGACTAATTAAAAGTAACAAATAAGGCAAATAGGTAAATCACAAAGAAGTACTGATTTGAACGGGAAAATATGATTCGAATCCCAAATAAAACCAGCCAAGATAATTGATTGACAGAAATAAACACATAACGGGAAGAAAAAATGAAGAAATCAGTGCCATAAACAGAAAATACCTAGGGTTTAAAGTATGTGCACAAAGATTAATCAAACCAGCAAAGAAATAATCAGATTCAACACTTGAAAGTTTGAAAAATCGTTTGAAGAGAACTTAGGACGAACCCTAGTTCTTAAAAATCTCTGAAATTGAATAATGAGAGGGAAAATAAAAAGGTTTTCGAAGAAAAATACCAGATAATACTAAGAATGTTTCAGATCTACAAGGATCTGAAAGGACCTCAGTAGTCATAAGACTAGGGTTTTCGAAAATAACAGAGATGAAAGAAACTCGGTCCAATCCATAGATTCGTACCAAAAATAGGAAGAGAATAGTACTCACAAATGAAAATGGCCATAGACAGGCCTGTGAGAAAGGTTTTGAACCAAAATAGGTTTAATCTCTTTGAGATTCTCTCCCAAATCAACGAAGTCGAACAACCAGAAGATGTAGCAGGCCGGCAAAGGATAGAAACCCTATAGACGGGGAGTTTTGCAGGTGACGTTGATTAGGTTTTTAGGGAGCGTCTGAGAGATAAGGGGGAAGGTAGGGTAAACGATGACGGAGGAAGAAAGGAGGAAAATGGGGGGGGGGGGGGTTTAGGGGGGGTTTTGATTTAAAAAAAAGGGTTAATGGGGACCGTTGATCTCAAAGATCAACGGTCACGATTGGATAAAGGTTTGGGTCGGGTAGGTACGAAATTGGGTTTGGGCAGATTGGGTTGTGTTTTAAAGGTATTTGGGCGGGTGTAATTGGGTTATAATGAAATTAAAAAGGCTATGTTTTAAACACCCAATTAATTAGTAAAAAATTTGTAAAAATAATTAACAGATTATAAAAAATTATTTTCATGCATAAAAATGTTCTAAAATAATTACTCAATATTTTAAAAATATAAAAGCTATTTTTTGATGAAATAATGTAATAATGCACACATGGGCTATTATTGCAAAGTTATTGCAATTGTAACCCAAAAATATAAATGTGGCTATTTATATAATAATTAAAGTCTAATATAAATATAAATGATAAAATTAAGTCATAAAATTGTTATAAAATCATTTCTAATGCAATTAGCAATTGTTTATATAATAAAAATACTGAGACAGATTAATAAAAATCCTTAAGAAATGCAGAAATTATGGAAAAATATTAGTTGATGCTCATGCACTATTTTGGAGATAGATATGCATTTTGAAAATAATATAGGAAAACTTTGGGTTTCAACACATGTCAAACTCACAAAACGCATCCACACACGGTGACAATGGCCTCGGACTTCACGGAGAAAACAAAAATGTTATTGCTCTAGGAATCGAGGTGCCGCAAGCTGATCTCGGAGAGTACCGCCCATTAACCCAGTCGACGTCAGTTCGCATGTTACTCTGAATGCAGACTTAGGTGTAGATCATGAGGGGAGTGTACGCAGAGAAGGCCGAACTGATGGCCGAGGTACACAGGGCAGGGGAGACGAAGGAGTCAGTCTCCAAGTGATATTCAAAATGCTTCAGGCTCAACAAGCCGCCATTTCTCAGTTACAAAATCACCACAGAGCTCCAAATAGGTTCGAGCCAAAGACTACTCACCGTACCGAGCCATTACAGGAAAGATCGAGTGATAACACACCAGGGATCAATCTTGTTGTAATGAAGATGCTCGAGGAGCTCACCAAGAGAATTAAATCAGGAGAGAAAAAAATCAAAGCCAATGATAAAAAGGTGGAGACTTACAACTCCCCAGTTGATCAGATACCGGGGGCACCATCAATCTTGAAAGGAATGGATTTGAAGAAGTTTAGGCGAAAACCCTTCCCTCCGAGTGCGGCTCCGAAGCCCATTCCGAAAAAGTTTCGTATGCATGACATCCCCAAATATAACGGGACCACTGACCCCAATGAGCATGTTACCTCTTACACATGCGCCATTAAGGGTAATGATTTGTAGGACGACGAGATCGAGTATGTGTTGTTGAAAAAGTTCGGAGAGACCCTGTCGAACAGAGAAATGATTTGGTATCACAACCTGCCACCAAACTCCATCGATTCATTCGCCATGTTGGCAGATTCTTTTGTAAAAGCACACACCGGGGCCATAAAAGTCGCAACAAGGAAATCAGACCTCTTCAAGGTGAGACAAAGGGATAATGAGATGTTAAGGGAGTTCGTGTCCCGATTCCAAATGGAACGCATGGAGTTACCATCAGTCACAAATGATTGGTCCGTTCAAGCTTTCACCTAAGGGTTGAATCAACGAAGTTCGATAGCATCGCGCCAGTTGAAACAAAATTTGATCGAGTACACAACTGTAACTTTGGCAGATGTTCACAATCGATATCAATCGAAGATCAGTGTCGAGGAAGACCAATTAGGAGCTCCTTCCGGTTCAGTACATCCAAACATGTCGACAAGTAAAAATCAGAGGGACGTCATAGAGAGCCTAGGTCGAATAAAGAATGGTACCAACCATATATTGCAGATCGAAGGAACAACGGTCCGGGACGCAATTCAACCCAAAACGAACGAAGAGGTGATCGAGGACAAAATTCTCGGGGACTTATGAGCAAGACTGGTTTTGATAAGTATGCAGATCCCACAGAAGCACCTCGGCTATCAGAATACAATTTTAGCGTCGATGCATCAGGCATAGTGTCGGCTATCGGGAGGATCAAAGACACTAGGTGGCCCAGACCCATACAGACCTATCCTTATCAAAGGAACCCAAATTTAATGTCCAAGTATCATGACACACACGACCATGGGATCGAAGATTGCAGGCAATTGAGGGAGGAGGTAGCCCGTTTATTCAACGAGGGCCACCTTTGAGAGTTCTTCAGTGATTGAGCTAAGAATCACTTCAGGGAAAGAGACACCAACAAGAAGAATGCACAAGAAGAACCTCAACATGTCATTCATATGATCGTCGGTGGGGTCGACGTTCCACAAGAACCCATATTCAAACGCATTAATGTGTCGATCACTAGAGAGAAACGAACCCGAGATTATGTGCCCGAAGGCACTTTATCATTCAACGACGAGGAAGCAGAAGGCATTTCTCAGCCCCATAATGACGCTCTGGTAATTTCTATCTTGCTAAATAAAGTTCAAGTTAAGCGTGTTTTAGAGGATCCGGGTAGCTCGGCAAACATCATCTGATCGAGGGTCATAGAACAATTCGGCCTACAGGACCAAATCGTACCTGTATCTCGAGTCCTAAACGACTTCAATATAGCCAGTGAAACAACAAAGGGGGAGATTATCCTACCGGTGAACGTGGCTGGAACCATCCAAGATATTAAGTTCCATGTAATCGAAGGCGATATGAGATATAATGCACTACTCGGAAGGAATTGGATCTATATCATGAGGGCAGTACCATCGACCCTCCACCAAATGATGAAGTTCTCGACAACGAATGGTGTAAAAACGAATACAGGGAACAACATGCTACAAAGGAAATGTTTGCGATCGATGAAGTAACACCTACCTCAGCATTATAAACCTCGAAAAGATCGAGCACCAAAGGTAAACAGGCGTCCAAATAGCAATCACCGCCCCCAGCCTCGACCGAATCGAAGAAATAGGTAGTATATGAAGAAGAGGAAGAAGATTATCTAACCTCTCGAACCTTTATTGTTCCCGAAGATTGGATACCACCAAATCAACGGTGGAAGAGCTAGAACAGGTTATATTGATCGAGTACCTGCCCGAGCGAAAGTTATACTTGGGAACGAGGTTAACTCCCGAACTCTGGAAAAAGATTATTCAATTTCTTATTGATAACGTAGATTGTTTTGCATGGTCCCATTTAGATATGACAGGGATCTGGCTGGAGATAACAACGCATCGGCTCAGCTGGACCCCAAGTGCAGATCGGTTAAACAAAAGAGAAGGCCCCAGTTCGAGGTAAAGCACGCTTTCATAAAGGACGAGGTAACCAAACTTCTCAAAATAGGGTCCATTCGGAAGGTAAAATACCCCCGAATGGTTAGCAAATGTAGTTGTAGTCCCTAAAAAAGGAACAAACTTAGAATGTGTGTAGACTATAAGGACTTGAACAAAGCATGCCCGAAAGATTCTTTTCCATTGCCAAACATCAATCGCATGATCGATGCCATGGCCGGCCATGAGATCCTTACTTTTCTCAATGCTTATTCCGGGTACAATCAAATCCAAATGGGCCCGGAAGACCAAGAAAAGACTTCTTTTATCACCAAGTATGGAACATATTATTATAATGTTAATGCCCTTCGGGCTAAAAAATGTAGGAGCTACTTACCAACTCTTAGTAAATAAAATGTCCGAAGAACAGATAGGTAAGTCAATGGAAGTTTATATTGATGACATGCTAGTTAATTCCCTGCGCGCAGAGGACCATTTGGCTCATTTGCAGGAAACATTCGAGATCTTAAGGAAATATAACATATAGCTCAACCCCAAAAAATGGGCTTTCGGAGTCGGTTCGGGCAAATTTCTTGGCTTCATGGTATCAAATCGAGGGATCAAAATCAACCCCGATAAAATATAGTCCATCGAAGACATCACCGTCTTAGATAGTGTAAAATCCATACAAAGGCTGACTGGATGGTTAGCTGCCTTGGGTCGATTCATCTCGAGGTCATCAGATCGAAGCCACATGTTTTTCTCTCTACTCAAAAAGAATAATGATTCCACCTGGACTCCGAAGTGTCAACAAGCATTGGAAGAATTGAAGCGATACCTATCGAGCCCACCGCTGCTTCACACTCCGAAGGCAGATGAGAAACTTTACTTGTACTTGGCAGTATCCGAGATCGCGGTAAGTGGTGTACTAGTTCAAGAACAACAAGGTACGCAGTTTCCTATTTATTATGTAAGTCGAACCTTAGGAGAGGCAGAAACTAGGTATCCACACTTAGAGAAATTGGCACTTGCATTGATAAGCATCTCTAGGAAATTGAAGTCGTATTTCCAATGTCACCCCATATGTGTATTAACCACTTACCCACTCCGTAATGTTTTGCACAAGCCCGAATTATCGGGACGATTGGCCAAATGGGTCATCGAACTCAGTGGGTACGATATCAAATATCAACCCCGAACGACCATCAAGTCTCAAATTTTAGCAGACTTCGTGGCCGATTTCACGCCAACCCTCATACCTGAAGTCGAATAAGAACTTTTATTAAAATCAGGTACATCATTGGGGGTATGGACCTTTTTCAAAGACGGTGCTTCGAATGTAAAAGGGTCCGGGATAGGCATCATTTTGAAGCCGCCCATGGGTAGCATTATTAGACAATCCATCAAAACTTCTAAATTGACTAACAACGAGGCCGAGTATGAGGCCATGATTGCAGGTCTCGAGCTAGATAAAAGCTTGGGGAAAAAGTCATTGAAGCTAAGTGTGACTCTTTACTGGTGGTGAACCAGGTAAACAAAACCCTCGAAGTCCGAGAAGATAGAATGCGGAGGTATTTGGACAAATTCCAGGTAACTTTGCACCGTTTCAAGGAATGGACTCTACAACATGTACCTCAAGAACAAAACAGTGAGGTCGATGCACTTGCAAATTTGGGGTCGTCGGTTGAGGAAGATGAGATCAGCTCGGGGATTGTCCTTCAACTCTCGAGATCTATGATCGAGGAAGGGCATGCTGAAATAAATTCTTCAAGCTTAACCTGGGACTAGAGGAATAAATACATCGAGTACTTGAAGAACGAAAAGCTCTCATAGGACCTTAAAGAAACGAGGGCCCTACGAACTAAAGTTTCTCGTTTCACATTAGACGAAGATGAAACATTATACAAAAGGACATTCTATAGACCATTGGCAGTGTGTTTGGGACCAAGAAATACCGATTATGTACTACGAGAGGTCCATGAAGGCACTTATGGGAACCATTCCAGCCCCGAGTCACTAATTCGCAAAGTCATTAGAGCATGATACTATTGGATAACATGGAAAAAGACTCTAAGGAGTTTGTTCGAAAACGCGATTAGTGTCAAAGGTTTGCACCGATGATCCACCATCCCGGAGAACAACTTCACTCAGTTCCATTCATGAAATGGGGCATGGACATCGTCGGCCCACTACCATCAGCCCCAGGTAAAGATAAGTTCATTTTTCTTAAGATTGACTAATTCTCTAAGTGGGTTGAAGCACAGGCTTTCGAGAAAGTCAAAGAGAAAAAAGTTATAGATTTCGTTTGGGATCACATTGCATGTCGATTTGGGATACTCGCAGAAATAGTATGCGATAATGGTAAACAATTTATCGGTAGCAAAGTAACGAAATTCCTCAAAGATCATAAAATAAAAAGGATATTGTCAACACCGTATAACCCTAGTTGGAATGGACAGGCCAAATCGACGAACAAGACTATCATCCGAAACCTGAAGAAAAGGTTGAAAGAAGCTAAAGGGAAATGAAGATAAATTCTACCCTAAGTTCTTTGGGAATATCGAACAACATCGAAGTCCAGCATAGGAGCGACGCCGTTTTCCTTAGTATACGGATCTGAAGCCTTGATTCCAGTCGAATTCGTAGAACCCAGTGCCAGGTTTCGACACACAATAGAAGAGTCGAACCACGAGGCTATGAATACTAGCCTCGAATTGTTAGATGAAAGACGAGAAGTTGCACTCATTCGAATGGTTGCACAAAAGCAACGAATCGAAAGGTACTACAATATAAGGACTAACCTTCACCACTTCAGAGTCGGGGACTTATTCCTAAGGAAAGTCACCATCAACTCTCGAGATCCTAATGAAGGGAAGCTCGGCCCGAATTGGGAAGGACCCTACCAAGTCCTCGATATAGTCGAAAAAGGGTCTTATAAACTCGAGACGATGGAGGATGAACCATTACCAAACAGTTGGAACATATTACTTATCAAACGATATTATTGTTATGGTATGATTTTCTCCTTTCGTTTATATATATATATATTCGATGCTAACATATTGCAGAAGTCGGCCGAAGATATCGAGACCTCAGGTTTTTAAAGTACGTATTGCACTCTTTTTCCCTTAGATCGGTTTTTATCCCAAATGGGTTTTTCCGGTGAAATTTTTAACGAGGCAACAATTATGTTCTACCTGAGGAAAATTCAACAGTATCCAAGGCTTCTTTGAAATCAACCTCGAATACTGGGGGGCATCACCCTTAGATGCTATATGTTCGAGAAAAGTACCTCGTGTCAAAGGGCCTCGATAGGGAAAACCTTGTAATGGGCCAAACGGTCAAATAAACTGTGTCCATATAGATTAGTAGAGTCCCGATGGCAAAACATGTATGCATGTATAAATTATTCAAAGAAGCATTATTTCTTTATCAAACATCTCGTGTCTCAAAGCAAATTCTCTACTGTACAAATCTTGTACTTATGATTTCATGAGAAATGGCTCAAGAGAAAAGTGCAAATATACCTCGAGTACTCGGGGACTGCCATCGACGATAGGCATATTCGAGTTATCTAAACTCAAAGTCACAAGACCTCAAAGAGGCACCCCTCGATACATAGGCCAAGGCCACCATTCTCGGGGACTAACAATTCGAACAAGTCCGAAATATTATCGGGAAATAAGACAAAGAGGCATACCCGAAGGCTACAACCAAATTAAACTTTACGGCCAAAATAATGCGGCTCGGAGACGTCCGAACTCCGCAATAAACAATAGGCCTTCAAATCCTTTGAAAAATCGGTTAAAGGCTACCCTCGGCAAATAATCAAAAGAGGCCTCATTAATATCAGCCCTCGAAAAACCTTAAGAGCTATCAAACTATCTTAACACAAACGTGCTAAGGCATAAAAAGCAAAAGGGTTTCAATCGACATCGGACCCTCGAAAAACCCAATGGGTAAAAAATACATGCTAAGGCATAAAGAAATTTTTACTAAGTCTTTTAAGCCGAAAAGGGGAAATAATATCCATCTTTTAGAGGACATATCGGCCTCCTCTAAAGAGCCTAAGGGCCAATACATTTTGGGTTCAAGACCTTGTTCTCACTCAATTCAGACCTAAGGGTTCCACTATTCCGAGCTCTAATAAAGTCGACTTGAATATAACTCGAGGATTCATCATAAAACCTTAAGGGGTATGTTGCTGCCAAAAAACCTAAGGTTTTGTTTTGTTCTAAGTTAAAAATTTACTTGAACTTAGTTATAAAAATAATACAGTTATCGCTTCGATCAAGCCATCCGAGATAAAATCTCAAACATATTACTGAGCTCGGGGACTTACCCTCGCCAAACTAAAAAACGTAAGGATTTGTTCATCTCTGAGTTCGAGCTAATGCTCATTCGATTAGTGAAGTTACAACAACAAAATATTTCACAAGGCAAAGGCATAGAACATATTTGAACATAAAACTACGAAGACATTCAAAAAGAAGTTTTCTTTTATATATTGAAAGGTATGTACAAGAGACCGATCAAGGTCTTACGAAAAAAAGAAATAAAAAAAGCTAAGTCCTAACTACGGGGCTGACCTATCCTTCGGGAGAAGCTTCCCCGGGAACAACTTCTTCTTGAGCAGCTTCTCCGGGAGAAACTTCTTCTTCAATCCCCACATCGGATCCACTCGACTACCTTCTTCATCATCATCTTCGTCATCGGAGGAGGCAAGCTGTCTGGTTTCGGCTTCGAGCACCTTGGCCCGGGCTATCTCCTCGGTGAGGTTAAAACCTCGAGCATGGATTTCCTCGAGAGTTTCCCTCTGGGATTGACACTTTGCCAAGTCATTGTTCCATTGCTCTCGATCGGAAGCCTCCTTTAGCTGCGTTTGAGCAGCCTCAACATCGGCCTGGTACATGGCTATGGACTTTTCCGCTATGACCTTGGTCTTCTCGATCTCAGCCTTGGCCTCAACAAGCCCGGCTTCAAGATCCCCAATCTTCTTGGCATGGACCGAGCTTTTTTCTTTGATGCCTCGGAGTTGGGCCTCGGCTGATGACAGTTTGGCCAAGGTAGTCTCTTTTTCCGCAGCCAGGCAGTCTATACTCTCTTTCTACCGATCACAATCGGCCTTGACCTGATCGACCTCTCCCCGAAGCAGCTCGATCCTTTCTACTTTCTGCAGCAGCTGAGATAGTGAAGTATTAGCCTCCACAGTTGGGTTGAGTCCATACTTTATCAAAAGGATGGTTACCTACTTGTCTAGTTCGGCCTCCTCTTCACGAGCCTTGGCCAATTCCGCTTGAAGATCCTTTATGGTTTCATTCTTTTGGCCACAAAGTAACTTCAGAGCATTCCTCTCCTCCGAGACCTTCTGGAGCTCGGTTTCACACTGGCTAAGGTCAACTCGAAACTTAGCAGAGGCCTATACGAGAAAGAAAATACAATTCAGATTTGAAGAAAAGATAATAAAGAAATGAATTGCAACAATTGATACTTACCTTAGAAAGGAGACGTTGGGCCTCTTCCAAAAGGATAAAAACGTCATTGATGTCAGAGGCATCATCGAATCCAGTAAAGCAGTCCCGAAAGGGATCACCTCCACTAGAGCCTCTGCCAATATCAGGGGTCTTCAATTCCCGGGCCTCCTTTATTTCCTCCTCGGAAAAGGTCGGGAGCAAAGGCAATTGACCTGCTGTCATGGCCCCGAGTAAGTCGCTTGGGGCTAGGGGTGTGCATTCGAATCGGTTTATTGATAAATCGAATCGATTATTTGTTATCGGTTTATCGATTTTGATTTTGATTTCGAAAATTTTCTTATCAAGTTATCGATTTTGATTTCAATTTTGTCCTCTTCGGTAATCGGTTTATCGATAAACCGATGAGATATACTAAAAAGACAAATATACCCTTATTCTATAATACCCTTTCCTTTACCCTAAGTCCCTAACACTATTATTTCTACTATTTTTTTTCGATTTTAGGGTTTCTGTACCAAAAAGAGAGAGAACGATAGAAAGATTCATAATGGAAATGTAGATCAGGAGTGGATCTTTCCTGGACAGAATCCTTCATCTGATCTTTTAATTTATTTTGTAAACAGTTATATGTAGATAGACAAACTTTTTTTCCTTTTTAATGGTGAATAAGAATAAAAGAATTATAGGACAAATGAAATTCTTAGTATAATAATCTCATACTCCATCAACATTATGTAACAATTACTATAGATATATGTTATTGATGCTACCAAGACTAGAAGGTTCTCGAGATTCTAGATTTATACGTTTTGCTTTTCTTCATCAAATATTGAAAATCTATGAGCTTTACCTTTGGAAACTTGTTTGCACACACATGCGATGGTATATTAAAATCAAGTATATATGTGACCAGTAGGTTGTAGTTTCGTTGCATGTGCTTGTTACACAATTTTTGTGTTATAAAATGTGTTCGTTTTATTTTAGCTTCTTTTTGTCCATATTAGTTAGGCGTTTTTATAGAGATATACTTTTCGTGGAATCCCGCAAATTTTCTTATTGGTGTAATCGATAACCGAATCGATAAGCCCCAAAAATCGATAAATCGAAATCGAAAAAATTGAAAACTTATTGAAATGATAACAAAGCATATGCACAAATCTATAATCGATAAGTAATTATCTATAAGGGTCAAAATCGAATCGATAAATCGAAATCGAAAAAATTGAAAACTTATTGAAGTGATAACAAAGCATATGCACAAATCTATAATCGATAAGTAATTATCTATAAGGGTCAAAATCGAATCGATAAATCGAATGCACACCCCTAAGCTCTGATCGATCTTCAGGGTCTAGGAACCGGCCTTGTCCGGCGTAGTTGCAGTTGGTCGAGAAATGATCTCGACCTCTGGAGATTCGAGATACACACCCGAATTCTTCTTTGAAGCCTCCTCGACACGAGGCTTAGTTGCTTCAGCCGCCATCGGCTCGGAGGTTTGGCGACTTTGACAACTTTCCTGCGTCGGACCGTCAGCGTCGAGGCATCTTCCTATTCTTCCTCTTCTTCATCTCTCAGTTTTTGGACTGAGTCCACCATGAGAGCGATTTTTTTTCCTCCTCACCCTCCGGGGCTTGGGCTTGGGGTCCTCGGACTGCGAGGCACTTTTCCTCTTTTTGTCCTTTTCTGGTTTCAGAACCGGGGACTTGGTTTCTCTTTCGCCGCTCGAGGGCCTCAGAACGACATACTTGGTCAGACCTGCGTAAAAGAAAATTAGTGAGGAACAAAGTACAAAATTATTTCAGAGTATGAGAAAGGATATCCTTACCGTGGTTCTTGGCCTTCTATCTGCCCCTTGCCAAGTCGCGCCATGCGCGTTCGGCGTGGGAGGAAGTCGAGGTTAACTTCCGAACCCAGTATTCAAGATCGGGGACCGCTTGGGGTATCCAAAAACAACTGCAAAATAAATGAAAATGTTAGATGGAGCCGAATCAGATACTAAGAATAACGTTTGATATGTTACTTACGATTGGGGTTCCACTCCTCAAGGAACGACATCTTCTCCTCCATTGTCACAGGTCCTCACCCGTATAAATCGGCTCATCCAACCTCGATCCTTATCCTCTAGATGCTCGAGAACAAGGCCTTCGTTGGCAGGCGTTGAAGCCTGATCATTCCTCGATATATTCGAGGTCGGTACAACCACATTAGGTGATTCCGAGTAAACTCCATCCCCTCAGCCTTACTAGAGAAGAAGCGCAACATGATTACTATGCACCATAGAGAGGGGTGGATTTGGCCGAGGGTGACCTGATATCTTTTGCAGAAGTCGATGATCACCGGGTCGAGGGGACCTCATGTGAAGGGGTAAGTGTAAACACTCAGGAACCCCTCCACATATGTAGTGATGCTCTCCTCGGGAGCAGGGATTTGCACCACGACCTCGGGACCCCAGTTGCAGTCCCTCCTCATGTCTTTGATATGGATATTTCTTATCGAGCACATGTGCATCAACACATGCTCGCATCGGCCCGGTACCGATGAGGGATTTTGACCTTGAAGTCAGATTATAGAGTACACAAGTCGGGAACGTACTCATGAGGAGCCGGTTCCACCGTTGTTTTATCGCCGTCCGGCCGGGAAGAAGAGGAGGAAGCTTTTTCCTTTTGCGGTACGGTCTTTGAGGTTTTAGCCATTGATGTAAGTAAAGAAGGGCGAAAGAAGATGTAAAACTGGTGGTTCCGATAATAATAACGATGACTTAACATGAGGCGATAGAGAGGAGATGAGAAGGGTTAGAAGACTTAGAGACTTAATCAACGCAAAAGTAAAGTTTGATTCAACGAAGGAGATGGTATTTATAGGCTCACGACGATTGTTCGGTGGCGCTAGTGGCCGACCACTAAGTGACATGCATTGATGATTTGGGGAACTGGACCGACGGGCGTTTCGGTCAAATCCGTCGCTTACGTCATGATCGAGATTTCGGAAAATCGAGGCTCAAACCGTTTCTTCTCATTTCACTCCAAGAAACGCGGGGACTATCTGAATACGGTCGAAATCAGACATGTCTGATTCCATAGGCACGAGGAGATGCCTCGAGAGTAAGCTCATAATGGACTTGGCTTGAGCTTGATGGCAGAGTATGGCGTGAAGATCGAAGCGCTCGTTAAAGATCGAGACCGAGCATGACCGACGTCGAGTGATGCATAATAACGGAACGACGTGATATTAGCAATCGATCGAAAATCTCGGCGAAAATCCCGGAACAGATCGAATCAAGCGGTTATTGACACCAATCATGGAATTTATTCCCGTTATTAGAGTTGTACCTTATTTAGGATTCTTCTACTATATAAAGAGCAACTCCATTCATTTGTAAAGGCATCATATTCACTGATAAGAAATATAAATATATATATATATATATATATATATATATATATATATATATGCTGCTCCATTTTCTCTTACTGTTCATTATTATTCACTATTGTTCTTCATTGTTCTTGTTATCGAACCTCGAGACCATCTCAAATCGAGGTCGAACGCACTGTTGATACAACGGTTTGATTTTGCTTTATTGTTCAATTTATTCATCTAGTTTATTGTTTATCAATCAGCATTGAACTAAATCACGTATCCTTAAAATTACAGTACAAATTTAATTGTTACTCGAATTTTAGGGCAAAGAATGTGCAAGATGTTGGTTTACTTTTTTACTATTTGTAAGTGCATTTCTTCGTAATACATTTACTCCTTCTATTTCAATTTAGATGGGGTAGTTTGACTAGGCACGGAGTTTAAGAAAAATAAAAAAAAACTTTTTTAACTTGTGGTAAAAGTTTTGTGGGGCCATGACATTTGTGTGGTTATAAAAACGTTTCATTACCGGTAAAATGAGTTAAATGGAGAGTTTAAAGTTAAATTATTTTCAATTGTAGAAAGATGTAATTCTTTTTAGAACAAATATATAAGAAAAATGTGTCATCTAAATTGAAACAGAGGGAAGAGTAAAATTTAAAGATGTATTAGTTGCGTTGCATTTCATTTGCTGCAAGTAAACTTTTAATATCTAACTTCTCAAAACATTATAAGACTTTCATTAAACTTTTAGAGGTAAACAAATCTAAGCAACAAAAAGTAAACAGAAAGATTTTGATCCAATGCAATGAACTCAACTAATATCTTAGCTTATTGGCAATATGCTTACTTTAACAAACAATTATATAAATTATAAAAAAAATGAAAGAAGCATAGTACAAACTACAAAGAGAAAGAAATGAATTATTCTAAGTTTTGACTAAAAAAGTAAAATAATACTATGCGTTTTTGCTTTGTTAAATTATATATATCAATCATACTTTTAAATGACTAAATTGAAACTGGAAGAATAATGTTGAAACAATATAAAAAATAATGATAAATAATAGTGCCAAAATAGACATATGTCCCAACACTAGTATTAATTAGAATAATGACTTCCTATTTATATTATAATAATATATTTCTAGAGGTCAAAATGAACTTAAAACCGGCTATCCACTAAACCCATTTGTCTATTTTCAAATTCATTGTGCTGGCAAAAAAAAATATATTTTATACTAATGTCTATTCTCTAGGTAGGTGCGGATTTCAAGAGGATGGATACACTACTATGAAGAGGTAAGCTTATAATGTATATTTAACGAGTTTAATTTTAGTATCTTACTATGAAACTATACTTTTAAAATTATATGTTTAAAATTATATTCTTTTTGAAATTTTAGTGATTTTGCACATTTTATATATATATATGTATACGTTGTGCCGAGAATAAGACTGTTTAGGGTGGATTTGAACCACTAATTTTACTTGTATAGGTGCACCCAATAATTACTGTACCATAAGATTCTTTGAGCATGAGTGCGCACACATATGTTTATTTTTTTATTTTTTATATTCCTACAAAAATAATACACCACTAAAAATTTTGAGCCCAAAAGTTCATTTTGGGAAAAACTTCGAATCCTTTTATGCAATATTGGCTGTACCCTGTCCCCCCTACCCCTAGTTATAAAGAAATGCAGATATAGGCATCATATGTAAAAAGGGGGATCTTTTCAAATTCAAATAATATCACAAAATAAGAAAGTCAATTATTAATTAAGTTGGAATGCCTTATATGAAAAATACTCACTTGCACTCACTGTTTGTAATAATTCAAATAATTTAACCTTAATATGCTGGAAGTTCGTATACATGTGCTCCAATCTCTAGTATATTATGTTGGAACTTTCCGTGCGCTGGAGTTCCAGCATAATATGCTGAAAGTTCATACACAGGCGCACCAATATCCAGTATATTATGCTGGAACTTTTAGTGTTACAATAAAATAATGGCTATTTTCAATGACTTTGCTAACGCTGGCTATTTTTTACTTACCAGTCCGAAAACTCGCTAGCTCGTGCTATTTTCAGTTCATAATAGTGCCAAAATAGACATTTGTCCCAACACTAGTAATTAGAATAATGACTTCCTATTTATATATTTCAAGAGGTCAAAGTAATCTTAAAACTTAATTAAAACCGGCTATCCACTAAAACCATTTGGCTATCTTCCAATCTTGGTGCTGGCAAAAAAGAAAAATATTTTATATTAATGTCTACTCTCTAGGTCGCTTTATTGTAAAAAAATAATATTTGAAAGGTTTTTTATTATTATGAGTATTATGATAAATAATATACTTTATTAATTATTTTTTTAAAGGGAATGCAAAGTTAATAATAGGCAATTAAAAGTGAACGGAGGGAGTATTTCGGTAATTTATATGGTATTGAAATATTAAAAAATTTGTATGTAAAGTATTTCAAGTGATATGATTCTCTACAAATCTTCAAAAAAAAAAAATTGTAAATGAAAGTTATGTCCAAGAAAAATAATTCAACCTCTAAATACTCTTTTTTTTTTTTGCAACTTAATTTTCGAAATAATTTTTTATTTCAAATTTAATCAAATATTGTCCAAATGCTTAATTTGTATCAAATCAAGTGACATCCTAATCAATCTAGAAGGATCAAAAGTGTAATTTTACTTGGTTTGAAATTAAATGTGCTTAACTAGTATATATTATAAGAACAAAATTGGAATTTACTAATATTTCAAAGATATAAATTGCAAAATTTCCTATTTGAAAATAGTGTGAGATAATGACTTTATTGCACTTTATTAACTTATAAATAGTACTTTCAAAGAAATTGGAAGATGCCCCAATAGAATGACAACAGTCATTTGGGCAATTTAACGACTTTACGTTTTCTATATTAGCCATCAAAATTTAATTATGAAAAAAAGGAAGAACGGGCCGTCCGATGCATGAAGTATTCATGTTCACGCAGGATTCGGAAAAGGTTCATATTCCAAGGGGAGTATGATGTAAGCAGTCTACCCTAATTGAAACATTAATGACTGATTTCACGGCTCGAGCTCGTGATATACAAGTCACCTTTGAAAACAAGAAAAGAAAAATAAAAGTTCTTTTTAAGGTAGCTTTACGTATTGCAATTCATCAAATATTGTGATGAGATAAATAGAATATATTCACCATTAGCAGAAAATTCTCATAGAGAACGTTTTTCTCATTATTTAACCTTACATGACATGAATCTGAATCAGTTAGGACGTTGATGCGCAAATATCAAAAATTGGGCAAGGAACCAAAACAAAAAACCTCTACGACCTTAAAGGGGCCATCTTTTCTCTTCATATTTATTTACTTACCTTATATGTTTAATAATTATTGGCCTCTTTCCTGCCTTCTTTCCCTTTCTATTGATTAATAATAAAAAATTTCATCAATTTGTGTGGTCACATGGCAAACAAGTTAGAAAAAATTGGTCACCTTTCCCATTTAAGGCCTTAGTAACTTATGGTCATATTTGCAAACATGTTACGCATATTAAAGACATACTCTCATCAAAGTTACGAGGGTGAAATTCAAAAATAGTAAAATTTACGAGTGGTACCGTTTCAAAAATATTTAAAATTTAGTCATTTTTCGTGTAAAGATAAATCTGAACGAAAACACTATTTAAAATTCTGAAAATATTCCAGCATAATATACTGGTGTTCCAACATAAATATACCAGAACTTTATCATAATATACTGGAACTCCATCATAATGTACTGGTGCAGCATAATATGCTGGAAGTTCATACACAGATGCTCCAATCTCCAGTATAGTATGCTGGAACTTTCCGTGTGCTAGAGTTCCATCATAATATGCTGGAATTTCATACACAGGTGCACAATTATCCAGTATATTATGCTGGAACTTTCCGTTTTGCAACAAAATAGTGGCTATTTTTCAATGAGTTTGAAAACGCTGGTTATTTTTCAAATACCAATCCGAAAACTGGCTAGCCCGTACTATTTTTACGAGTTACGAGGACGATAAATATGGTAAATGAACAAAATGGAGAACAAGAGAAGATGATAAACTTTCTAAGAGGAAAATAAAATAGTTAGAAGAGGTTTAAAATCGAATCACAATATTATGAATTGGCATCTCGAGTTGAAATCTCAATATTTCTTGACTATTATTATTGAGTTACGTCGGTCGATATTTTCAACTTCCTCGATCGTGAACTATGTGAAAAAACTCGAATTAAATTAAAAACAAATATTAGTGTAAGAATATCTTTGGTTATATATATATATAAAGAAAAAACAACCTCTCATTTGGACATATCTGAATATTAGAGCCCATTTGGACATAAGAATATTTTCACATTTTTTCCGAAATTTTTGCATCTTTTTTCGAAATCAATGTTTGATCATAAAATTTTCAGTTTTCGCTTGAAGATTAATTTTGAAATTTTTCGAAAATTTAAAAAACTCCAAAATGTTGTTTTTCACAATTTTCACTCAGATCACTCACAAAAATTCAAAAATAACCCAAAATTATATTTATGTCCAAACGCAACTCTAATTTTGTAATACCAATTTCACTGAATTTTTTTCCCACTTTTTTTCGGGTTTTTACAGTTCTTATGTCCAAACGCCCACTTAGATAAGAACCTGAAAAGAATGACAACAAACAGAAGTTCAATTCAATACACAATGGACACAACGAATTTTCTAAAAATATAGTAACATATTGGTTGACGTACTTAATCACATAATGTTTAAGTTCATTATTTCCATATTTACATTGAAAAATAAAGAAAATTATCATTTACATGCATTTTACAGAAGGAGAAAGATTGAGGTAAAGAGCCCGTTTGGTTTAACTAATTAAAAATGAGTGTGTAGAAAATCTATACGGTATAGTCGCTCACCAAAATTATAATAGTTAAAAAAACTTATTATATATTAATATATAATATGCATATAACATTATTTTTATACATAATCAATATATATTTCTTGTTTATTTGGCTAATTGTTATAATCATTTTTCGTGATTTTCTTTATCCGTCCAAATCTTAGTGGACAGAAAAGGCGTATTCAGGTTTCGAAGTTTATGTGTTTCTAATATATATATAATAATTGTGTTCACATTGAAATATTTACATATTTTAGTGAAACTTTTAATACATATACAATATCTGGGAAAATAATGTCGGGTTCGTGTGAACCCATATATCACACGTTGGATTTTCCACCGGGACAGAAGTATCCCATGGAATTAATTAATATTAATTTTTTATATATACAATCAGACCTATCTATAACAACATCCCTATATAACAATAATTTTTTATAAAAGTCAAGCTCTTTCAAACTCTTCGTTTATAATATATGTTCTTTGTAGCAATATTTTGCTATAACCAAAAACATTCGAAACAAAAGAGGCTGTTATAGAGAGATTTGATTGTATATAAACAGTTACTTGTTTGGATGAAACTGTTGAAATATACATTCTTTTAATTATGTTCAAAAGGGAGTTAATTACATTAGTGTAAGTAAGAAGTCACCGTTAATTACGTGATTAATAAGCTAAAAACTGTAATCCAACAGCAACTAATTATGTTAAGCAGCAATGTCAAAATCTGTGTAATTATTTGGCCCTTTTTTACAGACAACAGTCCAGTTATCACGCGCACATGGCGCATGCTAGCCTCTATTATATTTATTTTTAATTTCGTATGATTGATCTACATATATAGAACAATATAAATAAGACAATAAAATTTTCAGAAATATCTTCCATAAAAATGGAAAATAAACTCCAAAAAAAATATAAAATAATAAGTACTCGTGAACTGTGATCTCAGATTTGATTGGTTTCACTAAACCCTATTATTTCTACACCTCATCTCAATTTCAGTGGCAATAATTAGTAAAATTTATTGCCACTGCAATTTGTATATTTCAAGAACCATATTTTTTTTTTGCTTCTAATTTTGATTGGTAGGATTGAATTTTGAGTAGTGGGTTTTGATTGGTTGGTTCTGAATGTGACTGTTTTGTATGTTTTAATAATTTTGTTTTTAAATTTATATTTATACATTTTCTTGATTTGGGTTTGTTTGTATTTGAGATAAAGAAGCAAATTTTACATTTTTACTATTTAAGACTCTTTATTAGCAGTTTTGGTGAAGTGGGGTTGTTGTTATTAGATCCATAAAGAAGCAATAGAGGATTGATTGTAGCTCCAGAGATCATTTGGTGAATTGGGTGTCTTTTTTCTTGGTGTATTTGGTCCATTTTTTTATTAGATTCACATTTCCAAATTTAATACAGTGAGTGGTTTCTGGCGTTTTGAGTTGATTTTGTTCAAGTTTTCTAAATTTGGAGGTGAATTTTAGTGCAAAGATTCAAACTTTAGGTTGTTTGTATTATTGGGTGTCTGTTTTCTTGGTGAATTTGGTGCATTTGTTATTAGATTGGTATTGCTAAATTTGTGTAGTGAGAAGTTTTTCGGAGTTTTGAGCTGATTTTCTTGAAGTTTTTTCGAATTTGGAGGTGAATTTTTGTGCAAAGATTCAAACTTTAGGAAGATAAAGAAGCAAAGGAGGATTGATTGTAGCTCATTTGGGTAATTGGGTATCTTTTTCTTGGTGAATTTGGTGCCTTTTTGTATTAGATTGGCATTAGCAAGATTTGTGTCGCGGGGAATTTTTATTGCATTTTACTCTGATTTTGGTGAGGTGTTCTTAATTGGGAGGTGAATTTAATGCAAAAGATTCAAATCTTAGGAAGGGTAAGTGTTGGATTTGGCGCGTTTTGAGCTGATTTTGCTCAAGTGTTACAAACTTGGAGGTGAATTTTAGTGCAAAGATTCAAACTTTAGTAGGACGATAAGAGTTTGGATGTGGATGAGTGGAGGGGGGAAATGAGAGGTGAAGTAGCAAGATTGAGGGGACAACAATGACTACAGGGTCGTTGGGTCTTCGTTCTTCGGGAAGTTATGGTTCTTTGCAGCAACAGCTATTTCAGAACAGTTCTTCACCAATCCAAACAACACCTCCTATTCCATCAAGAAAACCCCCTAAATTGTTTAAGGAAAAAGAGGGATTGTTTCTCCGGATCTGCAAATTCGCCCCTCGAAAGAATGTAGGCATGCTGCTATTGTGTGTCGTTTCTGCCGCAGCTTTTTTGTGGGTCTTGTATGTTGGCAAAGGTTTGGTTTCTTAACTTTAGCACATTGCCTCTTTCTGAAATGTATGATTTGTCATATATTATAGTTAGATGCTATGTTGCGCAGACTCTCCAAAATGATGCCGCACCCGTGTCCGATCCTCCAAAAGTACACTATTTTTGGAGGATCCGACAGCACCCTGCAACATTTTCGGAGAGTCCGAGCAACATAGGTTAGATGTCAAATCTTTGGCATTCATGTACTTAGAAATATTAAGATGGAGAATTAGTTTAGAAAGCAGTAATACAAAATTGGAAATCTTATTTATGTTAATTCTTAGAGTTAATGCCATAAGTATTGTGGAGCTTTCGAGAGGCTTTATGTGGTAGTTATCGGGTGGTTATAGTTTTTTGAGCGTGATAAATATTTTAATTGGTTGCCTCAAACTTCATGATTTTGCTTGTATGCTCTTTCCTTTAAAGGTTTTTACTTGATTAGGAGAGTTCCTGTTTTCGTCTAGTTTTTACGCCGAGCATTTTTAATGACCACCTCTGTTGTTCAATCTTCTACTTTTGTTTTTAAGGAAATACTTTCGATCCGGCTGTTCCATATGTTGGTGCTTGTACATCTTTTAAATTTTCATCTCTTAATAATTCTTTCTGCCTTCTGACAAGATCGAGTTTTCGACTCATTTATAGGTGAAGATGCAGTGGAACTTAACACCTCCATAAGTAACCGGATGTTTCCTCCAGAAACTGTACATAACTATATTTATAGGAATATTGAGTCAATAAAACGAACTAATGTTGGCCGAAGTGCATCAACTATCCAACCTCCTCCCCTTCCTTTTCCTCCTCCTCCTCCTCCTGTTGTATATTTCAAAGGATATACTCTTCCTCCTGGAAATCCATGTGAAGGCTTCACGTTGCCGCCCCCGCCAGCAGATAAGAAGAGGACTGGACCACGGCGTAAGTTTTACAATCTTGTCGTATTCTGAATATTGTCTCCTTAAAATGGATTGAAGGTCAGAATATATAACTTCTAAATGCTGAACCTGAACCTCATTTTTCCATTCCTTGTGTTCCTCAGCATGTCCGGTGTGCTACCTTCCTGTTGAACAAGCTATTGCATTAATGCCGAATGCACCATCCTTTTCTCCTGGTGTTAGCAATTTGACTTACATCCATGAAGAAAATCCAAGTAAAACCGAGTTTGGAGGTTCAGATTTTGGCGGATATCCTTCGCTGATGCAGAGAAATGATTCGTATGATATAAGAGACTCCATGAGTGTGCATTGCGGGTATGATATTTTTCTCTACTCGGGAAACTTTATGATTTGATTGTCACATTTTTCACAAGATCCTCTTATTTAGTGTATTTTGTGATTTTCCATTTCATGTCCAATTGACAGTTTTGTCAGAGGAATCAGGCCTGGACATCGGACAGGTTTTGACATTGACGATTCTGACCTTGTTGAGATGGAATCTTGTCAAGGTGTCGTGGTGGCATCGGCAATATTTGGTATCGATCTTTCAACTGATCATTCATTTGTTACATTTGCATCTTGTATCTGATGAACCTTAGTTCTAACAAATATACTCTTGATAAGGGGCCTTTGATTTGATACGGCAACCAAAGAATACCAGCGAATATGCAAAGAAAAATGCCTGCTTCTATATGTTCGTGGATGAAGAAACAGAAGCATTTTTGAGAAATTCAAGTGAGCTAAATAGTAGCATGAGAATTGGTTTATGGAGAATCGTTGTTGTTCATAACCTACCTTACAATGATCCGCGGCGAAATGGAAAGGTAATTATTCGTAGCCGATATTTGATGTACAACCATATTCAAGAAATTGGTTTTCTCAAATTCTTATTTGATGCAGAACCATATGATACAAATTCTAGCCGCAGAAGGCGTTTTATCTTTTGCTTTTGGCTATGCCTTTATGATACTTAATATTGATTTTAGACGGGGATAGTTGTCTAATTTCTTCCCGATTTTTTATTACCTTATGGGGAAAGTGACTATATAAAAATTGTTACCACTGCAGGTTCCGAAGCTTCTACTCCACAGGCTTTTCCCTAATGCTCGTTATTCTCTGTGGATTGATGGAAAACTTGAGCTTGTCGTAGATCCATATCAAATACTTGAAAGGTATATTTAAGACCCAATCAACATCTCATATATGCGAAAGTAAAAACCATAATTTGCCACAACGATCCCTTCTATAGGTTGAATTTAGTCTCTTGACGAAAGACATCGAATTCCTTCTTTTAAAACTTTAGGTGATTAGCGATATTTGTAGCAGCCACCTATATGGACAAGTATAAGTTAAAAAAAGACAAAGAAGCAAAACAAGGTAATGCTTCCTGCAAGTTTGTTTTTAGACGTGTTTGCGACAGTTCTCCAGCCAAAATTTACTATAAGAGGAATATAAGCATCTTGTGCTGAAGTGGTTCTTATTCATAGCAGAGGCGGACCTATGCTTGTAGAAGAGGGGTCACTGGACCCCGTTAACTTCGGCAAAAATTTATATAAATATATGTATGTTGAAAAACGGTCATATATTTTGCTTGGAACCTTTAAGATCAAAAGTCTGATGGAGGCACTGGGTCCGCCTTTGATTCATAGTGGTGTATTTACATGTCTTTTTCTATAAACAAAAAATGATTTTATTAAAGTAGCCTTCACATGCTTAAGCGACACGCCAACAGAAAATGAAAAATATATATGCCAGCAAAGTTTACATTTATTGGAGATGGTTTTTATTGCCTCAAATTCTGGCACGTCTCAGAATTATTGGACCTATTTATCACTGATAACTATCTTAGGGGGTTCCTTCGGTAAATGGTTATAGAAGTTTGTTGAACATTGACTTGTTCACAAAGATGTGCTTTTATTGTTCTTCACAAGTTGATTCGCTCTCAAGTTTTTTCATTTCAATGTCAGGTTCTTGTGGAGAAAAAATGCCAGTTTTGCAATTTCAAGACACTACAAGCGCTTCGATGTGTTTGTAGAAGCAGAAGCTAATAAGGCTGCTGCAAAGTTCGACAACGCTTCCATCGACTTTCAGGTTGAATTCTATAAAAAGGAAGGCTTAACTCCATATTCCAGGGATAAACTTCCTATTACAAGTGGTAAGAGCGTGATCCTCTTTTTCATCTTTCTTTACCTTCTGCTCGTGGTTCCTGCCCGTTTTCTGTCTGATAATCATACTAACGTGCTATTTATGTGCAGATGTCCCTGAGGGATGTGTAATAATAAGGGAACACAATCCAATCTCCAATCTCTTTACTTGCCTTTGGTTTAACGAAGTGGACCGTTTTACTCCAAGAGACCAAATTAGTTTTGCTATTGTGAGAGATAAGATCACGTCAAAGACAAATTGGACTGTGAATATGTTCTTAGATTGCGAACGACGCAACTTTGTGATTCAGGTAATCTTCATTTCTTTACCTTCTGGATTGTGAACAACGCAACTTTGTAATTGCCATTGCTGGTCCACATATTGATATTTCTATATTATCTGATGCTCTTTTCTTCTTAATCTGTTCCAAAAAGAATGATGTGTTTCTATTTGATAACTCAACTTTAAACTTTCCAGTTTGTCCTATATGATGTACTCTTATAGCCATTAAACTATCATTGTATGTTTAATGTCAAAAGTTCTCGGGGTACTTTTGAATGTGCCACAAATCTTTTTCCGTTAAGCTCAGCGCTCAGTTAAACACCCCCATATAAAAGGAAATGGAGGGAGTAATAGCTATGTTGCTCAGACTCTCCGAAAATGTGACCGGATATGTGTCGGATCCTCAAAAGTAGTGCATTTTTTAAGGATCCAACACGGGTGCGGCTACATTTTTTAGAGTCCGCGCAACATAGAATAATAGTTTTAGCTACTTGTCAAGATGACCTTTTTCCGATTCAATTGATGTGTGCTGGATAGCTGTATCTTGTTAACAACAACAAACCCAGTAGTTTTCTGCGAGTGGGGTTTCGGAAGGGTAAGATGTATGCAGCATTACCCCTACCCTTGGAAGGGCAGAGAGGCTGTATGATAGATGTATCTTGTTAATTGATCGTTTTTTTTTTGTTGCTATCTGCAGGGGTACCATAGAGACGTTCTTGAGCGCCCAACTCCACCTCGTGCGACTGTAATTGTTCATCCTCCACCACCTGTAATTCTTGAAGCGCGACAGACCTCACCTGTCGTTTCAACATCAACCGTCATACCTACTCCTCTGAAAAAGACACCCACGAAGCGTGGGAGAGAGAGGAAATCCAAGCGACATAGAAAAGTTATTGCTGGAAATAAAGATCCTAATTTCAGTTAAAATTTTTGATTGATTAAAATTTTATTCTTTTCCTTCCCTGTTTTCCAGTATATCAATCACGGGGTTAGGAACTGTTGTTTCCGAAAAGTCAACATGAAGTTCTTCATAAGATTCTTTAGAAGGTATCTGATTTATCTGATTTTTTGTTGTATATATTTGAGTCTTAGCAAGTATTGTCATAGCAATTTTATACTACGAATCGCCTTCTCTTATCGCTAGCTTCATGTATTATTTCTTCTCATACAACTGTTGGTTCTGAAGCAAGATGAAATTCAATATCCATTATACTGCTGTTTGCTGTGTTTCTTTTCAACTATGTTGTGACTATGTTTTTCGAGGGTCTATCGGAAACAACCTCTCTACCTCCACAAGGTAAGAGTAAGGTCTGTGTATATACTATCCTCCCCCGACCTCACTTGTAAAATTACACTGAGTTTATTGTTATTGTTGTTGTTGTTGTTGTTGTTGTTGCTGCTGCTGTTGTGTCGTTGAAATCTTGTTTTTTCAAGTCTTGTAAATGTTGATTTAGTAGTTGGAGATCTTGGTTGTTGAGGGGGTGGGGGTGGGGTGGGGGTGGATAGTATATACACAG
>ML297803.1:46851-90133 GCA_005239495.1 Nicotiana undulata
GGGGTGGGGGTGGGGGGGACATAATTGCCAACAGAACATGGTTTGCTTCATTGTAACAAAACAGGACAACATGCTAAAGATTGGAATATTGATGTGCAGGTGACTCTATTATGTGGTTCACATGGGGATGTTGATTGACCATTGAAACAACAACAACCCAGTAATAATCCCACTAGTAGAGTCTGGGAATAGTAGAGTATACGCAGACCTTACCCCTAAGCATATACTTATATTGTGAATTACTCCCTCTGGTATTAGCAACATGATATTAAACACGGAATAATAACCATGATGAAATTGCTAAGATAATGATGCATAGTCCTTTAAGACAAATACGTCATTCGAATCAAAGCTACTGGAAGCAGGTGAACTCGTAATCAAAGCTTTAACTCCGCCATTGCTTATCTATGCTTAATGAAAGTTTACTTTCACCCACCAACAAGGGTTATGGTGGAGTGGTAAGTACTCCTTCATCCTTAACCAGAGGTCTTGTGTTCGAGTCCCTGGGTACGGAGTTACCTTTGTTAGGGGACGCTTTACCCCCAAACGTGGAACTTCCCGGCCCAAATTCGAATTTAGTCGGACCCCAATGCGAATACTGGATACCGAGCGGGAAACCAAATTTTTTTTTACTTTCACCTTACAAAAACAATAAGTCGATATGGTTCGGAGCAAACATGGGATGCCACTCAAAACTAGAAGAAAATCATTATTATTTATGAGGAAGAAAACAAATTGCAGCAAAAAGCAACATTAAGAGCTCGTTTGGCCATATTTTTTTTTAATTTTCTAGAAAATTTTCACTTTTTGTTGGAATCGGTGTTTGGCCATGAAAATTTCGAATCTCACTTGAAGTTAAGAGCTCGTTTGGGCATAAGACAAATTTCACTTTTTTTTCAAAATCAATGTTTGGTCATAAAATTTTAAATTTTTACTTGAAGATGAATTTTGGAATTTTTCGAAAATTTGGAAAACTTCGAAAAGTTATTTTTCAAATTTCCACTCAGATCACTCGCAAAACATCAAAGAAGAACCCAAAATTATATTCATGTCCAAACACAACTCTAGTTTCCAAATACCATTTTCACTTGAAATTTTTTTTACTTTTTTTCCGAAATTTTACAATTCTTATGTGCAATCGACAACTAAATTTCGGAATTTGAAAAACTCCAAAAAGGTATTTTTAAAATTTTTACTTCAAATCACTCAGAAAAATTCAAAAACAACTCCAATTTATATTCATGTCCAAATATCATTTTCACTTAAATTTTTTTTTAATTTTTTTTTCTTCAGAATTTCACAATTCATATAACCAAACTTAATAAAATTCATGTACTAAGTCAAAAAGAGAAAGTTGCTTTTATCTTTTTGCTGACACAACTTAGAAGAAATTTCTCTCACACAGCAGCAATTGGGGGATGAAATCTAAAATTGCACATGCAAATTAGTAACAGATGTAATATTAGTCAAATCAAGTCTGCTACCAAACCTTTTGGATGAAATCTCCTAAAGAAAAAAGTCTTACTTGTTTTTTGTCTGGTTATATAATTTGGTTGATTTGCTTCAAAGTTGGATTTGAAATTTTTATGGTCAAATACTGACTTTAAAAAAAGTGAATTTCTTTCTCCGGAAATTATTTTAAAAAAAATTATAGCCAAACGGGACCTAAATTTCTTCAAATTGCAGACTGTAAAAGAATTTTTGTATTATTATATCATTTAAAACTAAATTATAATTTAATCGTTCTTAATAAATGAATTTGTTATAAATAAAATTCTATTTAAGTGAATGTCTATCTTTTAGAGAGTTTTTTGTGGCTAAGTCTTTTTTCCCCTATAAATAGAGGGGTTTTACCCCATTGTAAATCATCCCAAAAATTCAATAAGAATTCTCTCTCCCTCTTTTTCTGCAATATTGTTCTTGTTCTTTTATTGTTTCATAACACGTTATCATCACGAGACTCAAACCAATTGAGTAGAAGCTTTGGAATGAACATAATGATTGTCAACTGTTCCATGAACTTCCTTCATGATTAAATTCTGAATTTAAGGTAAATATTTACTTTATTTTTCTGTTTTAAATTCTTGAAATTTTATAATTTGATTTTAAATACAAGCAAAGACAATAAACTCAGATTATAACTCTTATAGAGTTTGCAAGAAATTATAACCACCCGGAGTGGTAAAATTTCTATGCCTTGCCATGATCAAATTCATGTATGATTATGGGCAAAGAAGTGAAAATCCGTCCCATGAATTTGCTCCATTCTCATTCCCCTTAAGAGAATGTGATAGCAATATGTGATAAGTCTGAAAGAAGATAAAATTATTACCGTGAAGGTATCAATGAATGTGGACGTGGCAATACACGAAATTATAATCGTCAACATTGTGATAATGAGAATAATAAGGATTCTCAAAATAATCCTTCACTCTGTAATAGTATTATTTGTCATCGATTTGACATGAGATTTTATAAAGCACATATAGATAATTATGGTCCATTCATGATGTGAATGTGACAACATCTGTTGTCACTTATTTATGAATACATATTCATTCTTGGAAGAATATGAACGTGCTAGTGGCAGTGAATATACCACACCCTCCAAAAGGAGGTTTGAGATGAAATAAGAATATAATTTCATTATTATGGCATGGATGGTCATTGATCACGTACCTATTGTGATTATGCCAAAATATTATGGCAATGCGATTATTAAAAGACAACGGTAATGCAAGAAACAGATCTTGCATATAATTTGACCTTGATCATAATGATATAACTTTCTCTTCAAAAGAGATATTCACCATATGGATGTTGATGAATATGTAGTACAAAACTAATTGAGAGCCCTGGAAGAGTCAATTATTACTATTTTTTAGGAATAAAATTGATTATGAGTAAGGCATTGTGTTGTAGTAAGTCTCAAAGAAACTTATTAGGTTTCAAAAGTATTCGCGAAAGCGGTTGGTTATATTGAGACTATAAATAAATGAAAGATTTAATATCTTCTACTACTACAACTTGTAGCGGGGTAATATGTATGTGAAAAAATTACCTGCTTTATTCTCCAATTTGTACTACACAAATAAAAGAATACCACAATAAAGCAGAAGTTTATTGATATAAAAATCCATATCATAATAAACTTAAGTTTATTGATAATTGCACGCGTCATGGTGTAAGCCTGAAGTTTATCAATATTGATAAATTATTCAGTTGACATAATTGGTTTAGCCATATCAATTTAAGTATGATGTGCAAAAATAAAAGAGAATTTTCATGGGTAAATATTAAAGAATTTAAAAGTTCTTTACGAATTCTCTTATGTTGCTTGTTTTCATTAATTAATAGAACAACTAAAACTGAGATTGAATCCCATGAATGCTGAAAATATCATAGGTGAATATGGGCTCATTCACCCGCCATGTATACCACATAAGATGCATCTATGAGATGGTTACACGTGCGATTATTATTAACCTGCAACATGGTGTTTGCGAGGTAACTTGCTCAATAATTTAATTTAGAGCATAATTTTCAGATTTTCTATTCAAGACAATTCATCTTGATAAGTTGGTTACATCGCACCTGGTTTAACAAAAGGATTTATTGTTTGTACCCACTTAATAACTAAGCTATTTCTTATGAGAACACATTTATCTATATCAGTTTGATATATATTATATACGAAGGTATATTACATTCTCCCCTCACAAGTGGTTCAGGGCCAGGAACCAAATAATTCCGTCTCATTATTATTGATGTGTGATATATATTTTGATTAACACCATAACGCACAAAGATGAGTTCCCAAAGTTGAGGAAGCAAGTTAGTTTTTCTAACATGAGGGAGAGATGATAAACATTTGAGAAAAGGTTACGTGGAATGAATTATCAATTCTCTATAAGCATGATAATGTGATAACGATGATTTTCAATGTGCGACATATTCATTGAAGTTAATATGAATGATTTATTCATCAAATCTCTGGTGATTTCAACCTTCAAGAAGCTAGTGCATAAGATTGGAATGCGAAGGTTCAAGGATACAAATTGATGCTCTCATCAGATAGAATTAATACGCGTTTCATTCTTTTTTCCTTACAAGATTTTGTCCCACTGGATTTTCCTTGCAAGGTTTTTAACGAGATAACCAAAAGGCATATTATTAGATATGCGTACTCTTTTTCCTTTACTAGAATAGTTTTTCCACTGAGTTTTATTTTAGTTAAGGTTTTAACGAGTCACACTATCTGTTGAATAAACATTCAAGGAGGAGTGTTATAAATAGAATTTTATTTAAAGTGAATGTCCATCTTTTAGAGAGTTACTTTGTGGCTAAGTCATTTTTCCCCTATAAATAGAGGGGTCTTAACCCATTGTAAATCATCCCAAAAATTTAATAAGAATTCTCTCTCCCTCTTTTTCTGCAATATTGTTCTTGTTCTTTTATTATTTCATAACATAATTGGTAATTTGAAAAATAAAGCATATTGCCTGCTAAAGTAGTATTGAAGTACATTGATACAGTCAAACCTCTCTATAATAGTCTCGTTTGTTTCGAATATTTTTGGATGTTATAGCGAAGTGTTGTTATAGAGAACATATATTATAACGTAAGATAAAACCGGAAAAGCTTAGCTTTTATAGTGAAGTGTTGTTATATAGGTATAGAGATGTCTGATTGTAGTATAAGAGTGTGTTGCACTATTAAGGTATAAGTGAGTACACTAAAATATATTTTTTTACGAAATTGGGGATCGATATCAAATCATTTTGGATTTTTTTTTTTTTTTTTTTTTTTTTTTTTTTTTTTTTTTTTTTTTTTTTTTTTTAAATTTAANTTTTTTTTTTGAAAAAGGATTCATACGTCAAATTAATTCTGCTTGACCGTAAGTGAAAATATTTATGTGTTTTACACTAAAATTCAGAGATCAAATTCTCTTGTCAACAACAAAAACTTGTAGAAGTATGGAACATAGAGTGTGATTTTGTTGACATCAAGTTATTCTTTGAATTTTTAAAATCTGAAAAAGGAACAAATTCTGAAATAAATATCATATGCCAAGTTGTTAGATAGTTCGTGTACATTTATGACTTCAAATTTGGAAGTTTTATACAGAACAAATTATCATATATAAGTTACTGTTATGAAATAATATGAAATATAGTAACACAAGAGAAATTTAAAGAGATATAATATTAGATCTTTTCTTGATGGTGTTCTATAAATGAGTAGCGAAGTCTCTTATTTATAAAAGAGTTGCTTGGTGACCAAGTAACTAGTTTTGATAAATCTTACTGAGCAAGTAACTAATCTTAGTGACCAAGTAACTAGACTAGTTTATATATAACTAATTTGCTCCCAAGTAGTTTCATAATACATGGACATTCACTATTAATATTATTTATAACACTCCCCCTTGAATGTTCATTAGTAGATAATGTGACTCGTTAAAATCTTACTAGGAAAAAAAAAATTTAGTGGAAAATAATTTTAGTGAAGGAAAAAGAGTACACATGTTTAATAATACGCTTTTTGGTTACCTCGTTAAAATCCTTGCAAGGAAAACCTAATTGGGCAAAACCTTGTAAGGGAAAAAGAATACAACATGTATTAACTCCCCCTGATGAGAGTATTAGTTCACATCTTTGAGCCTTCGCATCTCAATCTTGTACGCTAGCTTGTTGAAGGTTGACGTCGGTAGAGATTTGGTGAGCAAATCTGCCATATTATCACTTGAACGAATCTGTTGCATATTGATATCACCATTCTTTTGAAGATCATGTGTGAAAGATAACTTTGGTGAAATGCGCTTTGTCCTACCTCCGTTTATGAATCCTCCCTTCAATTGTGTTATGCATGCTACATTGTCTCCATACAAAATCGTGGGTACTTTGTCACACTTCAAACAACATTTGTCTCCAATAAGATGTATTATAGACCTCAACCATATACATTCCCGACTTGCTTCATGAATAGCAATTATCTCAGCATGATTAGATGAAGTAGCCACGATTGATTTCTTAGTCGATCGCCAAGATATGGTAGTGCCTCCACATGTAAACACATAACCTGTTTGAGATCGAGCCTTATGTGGATCAGATACATACCCAACATCGGCATAACCAAGGAGGTCGGGACTGCAATCATTGCCATAAAATAAGCCCATATCGGTAGTCCCTTTTAGATACCACAATATGTGTTTGATTCCATTTCAATGTCTACTTGTCGGAGCAAAGCTAAATCTTGCTAAGACATTAACTGAAAAAGTCATGCCAGGCCTTGTAGTGTTAGCAAGATACATTAGTGCACCAATTGCACCATGATATAGTACTTCAGGACCAAGAAGCTCTTCATTCTTTTCTTGAGGTCAGAACGAACCCTTATTCATATCAAGTGATCGAACAACCATCAGAGTACTTAATGGATGTGCCCCATCCATGTAAAACTATTTTAATACCTTTTCAATGTAGGCAAATTGATGAACAAAAATCTTGTTTGCCAAATGTTCAATTTGCATACCGAGAATTAATTTTATCTTTCCGTAATTTTTCATCTTGAATTCTTTCTTTAAATAATCAATTGCCTTTGGAGTTTTGTAGGAGTTCCAATAAGGTTTATGTCATCAACATATACGGCAAGTACAACAAACTCCGTTGTTATTTTATTTATAAAAATACATGGACAAAGTAAATATCATTTATATAACCTTCCTTTAATAAATACTCACTAAAGCGGTTATACCACATTCTTCCTGATTGATTTAGACCATACAATGATCTTTGCAATTTGATTGAAAATATTTTTCGAGACATTGAGTTATACGTGTTTTCCATTTTAAATCCATCGGAAATTTCCATGTATATTTTTTTATCAAGTGTGCCATAAAGGTAGGTTGTAACCATAACCATTAAATGCATGTAAAACTTTTCATGGACAACAAAACTAATGAGATAACGAAATGTTATTGCATACATAAGAGGTGAATATGTCTCTTCATAATTGACACCATGCCTTTGTGAATATTTTTGTGCAGCAAGGCGTTCCTTATATTTTTATACCTCATTTTTCTCATTTCTTATGTACAAAGGCACATTTATAGCCAACAGGTTTAACACTATTAGGTGTTTGGACTACATGTGAAAAAACTTCATGTTTTGCAAGTGAATCCAACTCAGATTGGATTGCTTCTTACCATTTTGGCCAATCACTTCTTTGTCGATATTCTCCAATAGATTGAGGTTAAAGATGCTCATCATCTTGCATAATTCTATATGCAACATTGTATACAAAGACATAATCCACCACTATATTCAGTCAGTTCAAATCTGTCTCAATATCGATTGGATTTATTGATAGTTTCTTATTTTCTTGAGTCTTAGGTTCATTGACTTCCTTATGAATCTCAAGATTGGTTAAATTATGGGTTTGTTCATGAGACTCATTCGTAGTGTCATCTTGATCATTTATTTGCCTTTTTATAGGATTTCGATCCTTAGAACCCAATGGTCTGCCACACTTTAGGTGTGCTTTTGACTCATTAGCTATGACTCTAGAAGATTTTCCAACAGGGATATCAATACGAATTGGAACATTCTCTACAGGGACATGTGATTTCGTTATCCTTTTCAAATCAGTAAATGTATCAGGCGTTTGATTTGTTATTTTCTGCAAATGGATAATCTTTTGCACCTCTTTTTTACCAATAGAGGCACGTTGATCAAGATGAGACAATGATGGATTTTTTCACAAAATTTCTCATTTGGTTTCACCCTTTTCTCCCCCTAACTTGGGAAAAATGCCTCGTCAAATTGACAATCTACAAATTCAGCAGTGAACAAATCTCCCGTTAATATTTTGAGGTAGTGAATAATGGAGGGCGATTCAAACCCAACATATACTTCTAACCTTATTTGGGGACCCATCTTGGTGCGATATGGTTGTGCTACATGCTCATATACTGCGCACCTAAAAATTCTTAGATTTATTAGGTTCATGACCCAAAACTAATTGCAGCGGGGAATATTTATGATAATTTATCAGTCTGTGACGAACTAGCGTTGTTGCATGCAAAATGACATGACCCCAAACCTAAGTGGGTAACCTAATTTTCATGAGTAATGGTCTTGCTATTAATCGCAGATGTTTAATCAAAGACTCCGCAAGGTCATTTTGAGTGTGAACATGAGTTACAGTATGTTCCATGTTTATCCCAATTGATAAGCAATAATCATTAAATGCTTGGGATGAAAACTCAACAACATTATCGAGTCTAATAGACTTAATTGGATTATTCAAGAATTGTGCCCGTAATCGAATTTTATTTATGCCATTAATTTTTTAAATGCAGGTTGCGAGATGACAATAGACACACATGAGACTATCTAGAATATACATCTATTAATATCATAAAATATCGAAACATAAGTCCACAAATATCCCCTCGTATACGTTCCAAAAACGCAGGGGACTCAATCCCAACCTTTGTTGGTGATGGTCTAATAATTAATTTGCCTTAATAACAAGAAGTGCAAGAAAATTCATTATTTAAAAGAATCTTTAAATTCTTTAACGGATGCCCATTTGAGTTCTCTATAATTCGTCTCATCATAATTGACCTGGGATGTCCCAATCGATCATGCCAAAGTACAAAAGTATTGGGATCGGTAACCTTTTGGTTAACGATAGAATGTGACTTAATTGCACAAATTCTTGTCCAATACAAGCCACCTAATAAAGATGTGAATTTCTTAATAACCCTTTTCTGGCCAGAGACATTCTTGGTAACGATGAGATATTCAAGATTATTCTCGTCTATTGTCTCAATATGATATCCATTTTGGCGTATCTTGATAACTCAACAAGTTCCTCTTGGACTTGGAGGAGAACATTGCATTATCTATGATAAGTATTGTTCCCCTAGGCAAAGTTATAGTAGCTCTTCTAGGGCCTTCAATTAGATTACTACTACCAGAAATTGTAGTAACACCTGTCTTACACATACTTAAATGAGAGAAATACTTCTTCTCTTTAAATATCGTATGTTTCGTATATGAATCAATTAACTAAATATTTTTACAATTATGTTTTGATCCAAGTTTGTTTTGTGAGGTATCCCTATTTTCTTCCCATTATTTGACATACAAAAGAAATACATGATAAACATTAGTATTTCCAGAGAAAAAGGGAAAAGAAACAAAGTTAAATCAATTGTTCAATAATGACCTTTTAATGCAATTTCGAGCAACTCTGATTATGATACTAATTGATACTAATAACTACTATGCATGTAAAGAACTATGAGTATATGATGTTTATTCACTAGCTACTATAAATAGACAAAAATCAAAATCAAAATACTCAATCATCTTTAACTACAGATTCATCACCGATCAAGAGGTATATTTTTCTATCAGGGTGCTCAAAGAAGTCTGCCACATTCAAGTTGGTGATGTCAAATTCATTGTTAGAAACAAAATTGGCTTATGGGCCTTTATTTTTTAGAGATGCTTGATAAAGCTCAACCAAATATTTTGGTGTACGGCAAATATTTGCCCAATGCTCTTTTCCACCGCAACGAGAGCATTCAGTTTCTGAACCCTTTGCTTTTGGCTTCTCATTTTTTTCTTTCCACTTTTGTTGGTTATTTTTCTTTGGCGATGATTAACACCAGAAAATTTTCTTCCTTGGCTACGACCACGACCATGATCAAGACCACTAACAGGGCCACGGCCTTTTCCACTCTTAGCATAATCGGAATACACCTCATCCACTGCAGGCATTGGTGTAGACCTAGTGGGTCGATTATCGTGATTCTCATGAGCAAGTCATTATTTCGTTCAGCCACAAGGAGAAGAGAAATCAACTCAGAATACTTCTTGAAATATTTCTCCCTGTACTGTTGTTGCAGGACGATATTGGAGGAATGAAACGTTGTGAACGTTTTTTCAAGCATATCATAGTCAGTGATACTATCTCCATAGAGTTTCAATTTAGAAGTAATTTTGAACATCGTCGAATTGTATTCAGAAACAGACTTAAAGTCTTGAAGCCTTAGATGAGCCCAATCATATCGTGCTTGTGGAAGTGTGACCAACTTTAAGTTGTCATATATTTCCTTTAAGTCATTCCACAAAACACGCGAATCTTTGATTGTGAGATATTCTGTTTTCAACGCTTTATCAAGGTGATAACGCAAGAAAATCAAGGCCTTACACAATTTTGGGTAGATGCTTTATTTTTATCTTTAATGGCGTCTCCAAGAGCCATTGCATCTATATGAATTCAAGCATCCAACACCCATGACATATAATTCTTGCCCGAAATTTCAAGGGCAGCAAACTTTCTTTTTATAATATCAGTCATAATTAAGAGAAGAAGAAGATTATACCTTAGTCTTCTAAAAAAACTTCTTGAGACGGTAAAGTCTCGTGCTGATAACGTGTTATGGAATAATATGAAATAAAGTAACACAAGAGAAATTTAGAATCATATAATACTAGATCTTTTCTTGATGGTGTTCTCCAAATGAGTAGAGAAGTCTCCTATTTACAAGAGAGTTGCGTGGTGACCAAGTAACTAGTCTTAATGGCCAAGTAACAAATCTTGGTGAGCAAGGGGCGGATTTATGGGGGCGGAAGGGGGTTCACCCGAACCCCCTTCGCCGAAAATTACACTGTATATGCAAGGCAAAATCTGTTTTTACCTCTATATATTAAATTTTGAATCCCCATGACACAACCCAAAATTATATCTTAGTGGTCAAGGAGGTTCAAAACTTGTGTAAGGTCAATAAGTCAAATTCCCACTAACTACAATCTTTTTTAACTTTTTTTTTTGGACTCCTTTCGCGAAGATCCTGCCTCCGTCACTGCAAGTAACTAGACTAGTTTATGACTAACTAACTTGCTTCCAAGTAATTTCGTAATACATGGACATTCACACTTAATATTATTTGTAACAGTTACAGATTATTTTTCTATCTGCCTGAATCTCAATTGACGAAGTTTACAATAATAAACAAAGTATCTAATAAAATAGTCGAGGTGCGTGTAATCCGATACAAACACCACTTGAACTCAAATAACTTATATAGCAGATGAAAAATTGATCTTAGACGAACAAAAGAGAAATAGAAGAGAAAGATAAGGAAAAGAAAATATTGAAGTTATATTTGCTAATTAACATTAATTAATGTGCTTTAACGTATATGCAATATATAGAGTGGTGGGGTATGAGTTTGAGCTATAGTTTGAATATTAATTAACTAATTAATTAATTAATTAATTTTCAGAAGCTGATGAATTCCTTTTATTAAGAAAGACAAACAAAAAGTGAAATAACTTTTACCAGACTCTTCTTAAGTGAGTCAGCATTCGTGGCCCGCCCTTATTTTTTCATCTTTCTCTATAATTATGGACCAACTAAATCAGAATTCACGTTATATAAAGTTTATTAAAGGAAAATTCGTTCCATATTAAAAAACAATTCTATTTAAAATAATAATTTGATTATTTTTTGGCATGTTCATGGAGAAGAATATAAAAGAGATTTTTGACCTTTAATGTTAAAGTGTTTAATTTCAATATATTTCTCATATTGTTAATTGGCCCGAAAGATTAATAAAGATAATTATTCAAAATAAGTGGGATTAATAATCTAAGTCAGACTTGTTTTTTTTGGTAATTAGAAACATGTTACTTGTTATATTAAGTGTTAGGAATTAAACAGAATTAACCTAAATAGACGTTTACCCAACAACTTAAGCAAAAAATAGTGGCGTATGTATACAATTATTAATTATATATATAATTGTGTATAATCAGTATATAATCTATGTATACTGATTAGAAAAAAGTAAACAGTAAATTCACGACTATTTGTGTAAAGATTTCTTAGTTATTTACATTATTATATAAATCTTTAATGCTATATATCCATGTATAGAAGTAAAATAATTTGTAAACTTTACCAAAAAAGAGACATTATTGAGGGGCAAATATGTCCAAATACCATATAATTTTTGACTTATTAAGTGTACTCATGAAGCTTCTATATCTCTCTTTTAGTCGAGACAAATCATTTCTCCATCACTTCCATATGAAAAATCAATTAAAAAATATCCACGGTCAAAAGTGTCACAAAAAGCGAAAATATAGAAAGAAACGTGCCACCTTCCAAAAACACTAGCACTTTCTAAGAAGATACATAAATAAAAATATGCATGAATCTATATTTAGATAGAAATAGTTTAATATTAAATAATAATAATAACAATAAATTTATATAATGCAATCTCACGAGTTTGTGGAGGATAATGTGTACTCAATCTTATCCATATCTTGAGAATGTAAAGAGACTATTTTCGATACACCATCGACTCAAGGGAAGATGAAAAGAAAACAGTAACAACATACAATAACACCAGCAATATAACCACACACAAAAAAAAACTTAAGCGAAAAAACCAACAAGGTAATAAGAAAATCGAAAGGAAAGAAATTGTTTTAATAGTCTCATTTTTATATACTTTAAATATCTCATTTTATTTTTCTAATGACATGATATATAGACAAACAAATATTTATGATTTATTTTAAATAAATTTAATAGTCTTTCCTTTTTTGAATAATTAACATAAATAGTCATTCACTCAATTGCTTATATGTGTGCGGGTGTGTACAATATTTATATAATAGTGTATCGTTAATATATCGATTAGAAAAAGTGAACAGTAAATCTAACCGACTATGAGTAATGATTTCTTCTTTTTCTCCTAAATTTCATTCTACTCAACAAAGTACCGTCATGTAAAATGGGACGAAAGTATTCAAGAGAGAAGCTACAACCTATCAAGCAGGGATGGACCTAAAGCATTTAATACAGGTTTTTGGGAACCTAGTAACTTTTGCGTAGATCTTGTATTTATATTAAGAAATTCACTAAATATTTGTAAATATCTAACTGTGAATCGAGTTATTATTGTATATTATTTGAAATTACTGTAGGAACCCATATGCCTCATATCCTGGATCTGCCTCTGCTCTGACCACCCTTCGCCGAAAAATTACACAGTGTATACAGGTAAAATATTAGGTTCTACAGGTATATAAATATATTGAACACCCTTTGTCAGAAAATATTTTCACTTATTTTAAATTTGAACACCCTTAAGAAAATTTCTGGCTTCGCCATCAAAAGTATTAATATTATAAGACTATAAATAGTAGACCAAAAAGTGATCTTTAAATACTTTATCTATCAATTAGAAAAAACCAGATCCTACATATAGCCATGGCAACAGCAGCCGTTGGAACACCAGAAGACCGGACGATTAGCCGGAAAATTGGCCGGCCGCCGACGAGAACGAAATGTCCGGCGCCGTTTCTGCTTAAGACTTACGAACTTTTGGAGGAAGAAGAAGAAGAGAATTATAGTGGAAAAAATAAGGTTGTTTCATGGAATGAAGAGGGCACTGGTTTTGTTGTTTGGTCTCCAGCTGAGTTTTCTGAGTTCATGTTGCCTAAATATTTCAAGCACAACAATTTTTCCAGTTTTATCCGACAACTTAATACCTATGTATGTCTCTCTCTCTCTTTTATGTGTAACTGCGTTCGTCGAAAAATTATACTGTGTATAGTAAAGGTAAAATATTACGTACTTGTTATTGATAAAAATCTAGATTTTCAACATCCTTGCATAGCCCAATGACGATTAAATACATTTATTGAACTTCATGATTTCGCTACTGGTCTCTTTATATGATATCGGAAATCCGCACGAAACTAGCTTCTGAAATTGAATTAGACGAATGTTTATAACTGTATGTATATATACAGTGGTTTTCACCAACATCCGCTTCTCACTCAAAAAATAATTTATTTTTATTTTTTATAGGACAGATATTTATTTCACTAAAACAAAACGCTAGGAATTATAGTAGTAGATATGATCCTGTGGATCATAAGTAGTTGATAATCTAATCCATACATAGTATGTTGATTACCAAAAGTAGCAAGATTTCTACAACACTTAAAGGAAATAGTTTTAACAAGACCAAATCCACCTTTGTCCCAGAACAAAAGGTGAAGGAAACAACCAAAATTCATCTTTATTGAATACTTGAACTTATCTATGAAATATCGCATTGTTACTTGCCTTTCAAAAAATGTCCTTTTCATTCACTCGGATTTCTTCTGTTTCATCAATTTTGTCCGAATCCACCTTCTACCGGAAAAAGGGAAGGAGAAGTGCATATCTTGTCATATAAAGTGAAGGATGGTTAGTTTAACACCCTTCGTCGAAAAATTTCACCGTACACATAGGAAATTATACTAAGTATATAGTTCAAATTTTTTTTTTTTATATATACGTACACCCTTAGTGAAAATTTTGTTTTCGTCGTTGTATGTATATGTAGGTTTAATAAATACATACCTATAATCTTACTCGTGAAATATGATTAGCTTCTGTAAAGAACGTTAAGGAATAAAAATATATTGGACGTAGGCATGTATTAATTTCTTTATTAATTAAGTTGCAACCTTTTCTCTGATAAGATTTTGGATTAATCTACGTATCGATCGATCTTTTGTCCACAAATTTGTCTAAGTGCTATGGTAATAGTACTAGTTTATTTATCTAGGTATCGATCTTTGTATACAATCAGACCTCTTTATAACAACCTCGTTTGTTTCGAATATATGAAAGTAGCGAATTGCTGTTATAATATGTTATAACAAATTGCTGTTATAATATTTTTGGATGTTATAGCGAATTGCTTCTATAATATTCTGTATACAATATATAATATTTTATGTAATTCTAAAAGTATCTTTCCCCATAATATTATAACCTCTAACTTCCATTTCATTTCATCTGTCATTCCTCCTTTTCCTTTCAACAATACTTCTAAATATTTAGTTTTTGGGGAAAAAAAATTAAGGATAGTTTAACCATTTTACGAAAAGACTGCTTAGTAATTAAGTACTAGCTTTTTTTAATTAAATACATCAACTATTTATTTTAGCATCTTTATCCAAACACTTAACTTCTTATTATTAAAATAAAGTTTAACACTAAAAACCTGCTTAATTATTAACACGATATGCTTATTACGAGCTATTTACAATCAGTTAATTCAAATACGCCATTAATTTGTTCATAATATATAATCAAACAGTAGTCAAAATTGCTCGAAGCCAAATTTAAAACCATCTTATTCCAAAGTCAATTTGATCACACTTGTTGCCATTAAATTCTGGAAAATCGTGTTTTATTCTGACTTAAACTAGCCAACTTTTTAGAATGTGGAATATGCATTTAATATATAGGAACTCTATAATATGTATATATCTTAAATAACATGTATATATTTTGAATAACACAAGACTCAAAACTTAGGCAGTTGTATTGTTCCACAACTTAACTTTTAGTGCACTAGCTGCCTGGTTTTGATTCCTACTTCATTATTTGCTCAAAATTTTATTGGATCGTAGTGTCCCAGCTGTAAAAATAGTATGAACATTTGTAAAGTCATTGAAAAACAGCTACTATTTTGCTGCAACATGGAAAGTTCCAACATAATATAGTGGAGATTGGTGCACCTGTATATGAACTTCCAGCATATTATGCTGGAACTCCAACACGCGGAAAGTTTCAGCATAATATATTGGAGATTGGAGCACATGTGTATGAACTTCCAGCATATTATGCTGGACCGGTATATTATACTGAAACTCCAGTATATTATGCTGGAGTATTTTCCGGATTTTGAATAGTGTTTTTGTTCAGATTTATCTTTACATGAAAATTGGCTAAATTTCGATTACTTCTGAAACTGTGACTATCTTTGAATGACCACTTATAAATCTGACTAATTTTGAATTTCTCCTGTCCCAACCACTTTTAAATCTTGGTATTTTGTTAATTAATTATAATTTTTCTCTTTGAATATAGGGATTCAAGAAAGTAGCATCCAAGAGGTGGGAATTCTCACATGAGAAGTTCAAGAGAGGAAGTAAGCATTTACTTAGCAAAATCACAAGAAAGAAAAGTGACTCAAGTGCTTTTCCTGCATACTTAAAACCTTGTGATCATATTATAATGGCTGCAAAAGAAGAGAATAATATTAATTTGCAGCTGCTTATGGAGGAGAATCAAAACTTAAGAAAAAAAAGGTTAGAATTGCAAATGCAGATTGCTCATTTCAAAACCCTAGAAACAAAGTTGATGGAGTGTCTTTCTCAGTATGTTGGAAATCAACAGAATAAAGTTACAAGGCTTTTTTAGAACCTAAAAGGCAGTGCGGTGTGCAAAGTATCTTGCATTCACGTAAGGTCCAGGGAATCGTATTCCTAAAAGGTGTGACGTAAATCGCCTACTCTAATGCAAGTTCATATGCACTGATAATGTAAAAAAAAATTATATTATCAGTACAATTTTACCTGTCACCGACATTTCAGTTTACTTGCTTTATTGTTCAAGTTACAAAATACATTTATTACAATTAATCTACTTTTAAGTTACCTCATAGTGACAAATTATTGTATATAGTAAAAGTTAAAGGTTAAAACTCTTAACAAATAGGAGAAAAAAAGAGAAAAAGTGCCCAATGAGCACCAAAGGTTATGGTGGGATGTGTTTGAATGAAGAATTAACCCAAATAGCAGCCCAGTCAATTACTTAAACTAAAAATAGCCGACGAATGTATAATATAAGCATATCAATGTACAATATATGTATAATCGTATATAATTGATATATAATCTATGTATACCAACTAAAAAAACAAAACAATAAATATAATTTATGTATACCGGCTAGAAAAAGAATATAATGAAATCGGTTGGGTATTTGTGTAAAGGTCCCTATTTGAATTCCCCAACGATTTCGACCCCTTTGAATGAAAAAAGGCCCAATAGGAGATGCCTCCCCTTTTAATGGGTCTTACGTGATGCGAATTCGAATGAATCAGGACCCCAAAACGAATATCGTACACCGGATGAATTTTTTTTTAAAATCGTCCAATATTTCCATCCGGTCCAAAGTACAAAAATGAAGAAAATTTAATAAAGTCATGCCCGTTCAGAGAGGTTGGCTGAAATAAAATTTCTTTTGTTGCTTGAATCATACGAGGTGATAAATTCTTGTCAACATTCTGACTAGAGAATTTTCAAATGTTGAACTTAACATGATAAAATTCTTCATTTGGAATTCTGGTACATTTTTTCATAAACAGATTCAAAATTAAGCGTTTATTATTTTTCTTGTCATTTTTATGTGTATATAGTCAATTTTTTTTTTTTCAAGTTGATTTTATTGGTGACTATATGGATCAGTTTCCTTTGTTGAACGGTATACTGTGAAAGAATTAAACAACTACCTAACTGTGCACTAAGCTGTCTAACTGTGAACTAACGGCCAAATCTGTTTTAGCTGTGTTAGTTAGTGCAATGTAATTAGTTATTAGTTAATTATGTTGATAGTGAAGGTTAGTTAGACAGTTGACAACGGCTGGACAATTAGATGCAACTTGTATATATAGGTGTAGCTAGCTCATTTGTCTTCATTGTTCCATTGATAATGAACAGAAAATTTCCCCAAATTTTGCATGCGTTTTCTTCTTTCGTCTATGCTTTGCTCTGCTTCAATGTCGGTCAGGATCTTAGCGAGTTTCTTCATGGTATCAGAGTGAGGTTTTGTCAGTAAGGTCTAAGGATTGTTCTTCGCGGATTGAAGACGATCGAGAGACTCATTGACAATTTTTTGTAAGAAAACAATTTCTGATTTGAATTGTAGCGAGCCATACATTCAATTGATTAATTTTGTTTTTGATTAACGATTCTTCACCTCATCTACAAGTTCACTGAATTTGTTGATGTATAACCGTGGCGATTGAGGATGTATTTGGTTTAGGAACCTCTGTTCCAGCTCCGGTGGTGATTGATCACAATCATCCTCTGTATATTCATCCTTCTGATGCCCCTAGGTCCTTATCAGTTGGTATTCAGCTCATAGGTATGGAAAATTACACTTTGTGGGATCAAGCAATAAGAGTTGCACTCCTAGGAAGAAATAAGCTAGGTTTTATTGATGGTACAATCACTAGGGATACCTTTGGACCAGCTTTAGGGCATCAGTGGGATCGGTGTAATGCAATAGTAGTTTCGTGGCTTACTGGAAATGTGAGCAAAGAAGTGCTAAGTGAAATTCTGTTTCGTTCTAATGCACTCTTGGTTTGGAAGGAATTACAGGAGAGGTTCAATAAAGTGAATGGATCACGTTTGTATTCTCTTCACAAGGAGATCTTTACTTTGACACAAGGAGCATCATCTTTGTCAGTGTATTATCACGCCCCTTTTCTACCCCCAAAAATATATTCTGTTATGGATTGTGGGTTAAAGGGGTTTTCCAATTCAAGTGACAAATTTGAGTAGGGATTATCTATTTACAGAGTCGCCACTTGGAATTGATTTTTCGGTGTTCCAAGTCACCTTTTATTTGAATCCCTAGTCAAAGGAAGGTGACTTTATTTTTATCGGTCTGCGAAAACAAAGTTCGAGTGAAGAATTCAGGGTTTTACCACACGAGGGGATTCAATACACGAGCAATACAGAGGTGCCGGGGACCTCGAGCAACAGCTGTCTGACCTTGAAACACCCATTTCATTCCGGCAAATGCTGAAACAAATGAATTCCAGCATTATGCCAGAAGGAAAAGAGGGTTCTTGGGTCGAAAGAAACAATGCCGGAGACGTGGTGGTGGCAGAGCCAGCGGGCAGCGGTGGTCGCGGCAGTGTGTTTTTTTGGGGGGTGAAATGGGTAGGAAAGGATAGATTTATCCGCTTATGTATGTATTTAGGTGGTGTGGAAGGTTAGGTCTCGTCGAATTTGAGGGTGGCGGCGGCTAGGGTTTCGTCAAATTTAGGTAGATTTGGTGATATTGAGAGTGATTTAGGAGATTTGGGGTTTGGATTGGCAGAGGATGAAGAGAGGAGAAGATTGGTATAATTTTGGGGGGGGGGGGGNAGGATGGCTGCCGCCGGTGGACGATTTCTGGCGGCGGCAGCAGGGAGCTTGAGAGAGTGGGGAGAGAGGAAAGAAAAGAATAGGGAAAAATGGGGGAAATTTTCGGGTATTAAGGGCTTTAAATACCTAGTGTGTGGATGATTTCGGACCATTAGATCAAGAGAGATTGGATGCCTGATATTTGATCTCTGATTCAATAAGCAAAACGACGTAGTTTCAAGGAAAAACTACGTCGTTTTGAGCTCTTTCTTGGCCAGCCACTTAATGGACCGGACATGGCCGAATTGGGCTCAAGTTTTGGGCTAATTTGGCTCAATTTTAATTGAAATACACTAGCCCAATTTCTTAATCCTTAATCATCTTATTTAGTCCTAGAACAATTATACAAGTAGAAAGAAAAATCTTTTTGGGATATATAAGTTAAAGATGCAAACTAATATATACAAATAAAAGGTAAAAAATATTTTTGGTATTTTTAATAAATGAAATGCAAATAAAAATGCACAAACAACTAAAAACCATCCAAATATTAGTATTTAAAGGAGAATTAGAAAAAGAGCAAAAATTAGGTATTCACAGCTGCCCCTCTTTGCTCGAGAACATGAAGAGTTTTCGTGCATACAAAAGTGAATGCCATAGCTAATGTTTGCTCACATGTCACTCCAATGGAAGAAATTTTTGAAAAATGATGACCGAACCTTGCTTCCGAGGTTGCCTACATATCCTTAGCTATAAAGGAATCAGGTCAGTGTAGTTCTGGGAAAATTTGGTAGCTGGGACTACCGAACACTGGAGTTGAGACTGTTGTTGCTGTTGTTGTTGCTGTTACTGTTACTTGCTGCTTACATCAAAAGAAGAAGAGAACTACATATTGTTGCAAGCTAAGAGTTACAAAATTCCTATCTATGTGTCTTCTGGAGTCAAATCTTGATTCTTGACCTGCTCGTTTGTGTTGACCTTAGATTGGATCTTGATGCTCTTTGAAGAAAAGACTATGGCTCATTCTTGATTGCTTGATTTCCTGATCAGAATTTGGGAAAATGTAATTTGAGAAGATGGATTGTTGACACATTATCAATGCTAACTCCAACTATCTTGTGATCAAAAGACTTATTTCTTCTGATGAGAAACTGAAACCGCAAGCTTTAACCGTCACCTGTGCTCTACGGCGGGGCCTGAAAAGCTATCAAAGATGAACAAAACGAACAAAAAATTTCTGCCCCAGTTTGGACAAGGAAAATTTTGTGAGTTATCAGAGAAAGCTATAAACTATATAATTTATTGAAAGGCACACAGAAACAGTAGTATAAACAAACTAAAAGAGATAAAATTTGTAACGAGGGATTGCGTACCTTACGTTACCAAAAAGATAGGTAACCAGGGGTTGGTACCCTGTATTACTGAAAGGGAAGTAACCATGGGTTGGCACACTGTGTCACTAGGAAGGAAAGTACCAGGGGTTGGTACCCTGTATTACTAGAAATGAATGTAACCTAGGAAGAAATATAACCAAGGGTTGATACCCTGTATTACTGAAGGGAAAGTAACCAGGGGTTGGCACCCTGTATCACTAGGAAAGAATGTAACCAGGGGTTGGTACCCTGTATTACTGAAAGGGAAAGTAACCAGGGGTTGGCACCCTGTATCACTAGGAAAGAATGTAACCAGGGGTTGGTACCTTGTGTTACTGGAAGAAAATGTAACCAGGGCTTGGTACCCTGTATTACTAAAAAAAAAATGTAATCAGGGGTTGGTACCCTGTATTACTGAAAGGGAAAGTAACCAGGGGTTGGCACCCTGTATCACTAGGAAAGAATGTAACCAGGGGTTGGTACCCTGTGTTACCGGAAGAAAATGTAACCAGGGGTTGGTACCCTATATTACTAGGAAAAATGTAACCAGGGGTTGGTACCCTGTATTACTGAAAGGATTGTAACCAAGGGTTGGCTCCTTGTACTACTGATATGGAATATAACCAGGGGTTGGTACCCTGTATTACTGAAGAAGAAGGTAACTAGGGGTTGGCACCCTGTATTACTGATAAAGTGCTGAATTCCTCTAGGCAAAATGGTTCTACCCGAGTTAAGCCACGTAAAATATCCTGAGCGAAGAGTACTTCTACCCAAAACTATGAGCTGGATCCCCCTAGGCAAAATGGTTCTACCCGAGTTAAGCTATGTAAAACACCCTGAGCGAAGAGTACTTCTACCCGGAACTATTAGCTGGATCCCCCTAGGCGAAACGGTTCTATCTGAGTTAAGCTACGTAAAACAACCTGAGCGAAGAGTACTTCTACCCGGAACTATGAGCTGGATCCCCCTAGGCAAAATGGTTCTACCTGAGTTAAGCTACGTAAAACAACTTGAGTGAAGAGTGCTTCTATTCGGAAATATGAATTGGATTCCCCTAGGTGAAAAAGTTCTACCTAGGTTAAGCTATGTAAAACAACCTGAGCGAATAGTACTTCTACCCGGGTCTCTGAGCTGGATCCCTCTAGGCGAAAAGGTTTTACCTGAGTTAAGCTACGAAAATGGGAGGTTCGAACAGTAGTGATGCATGCTGAAAATAATAGAAAAATGGCGATTTCAAGGAGCTTACGTTTGGTGACACTCGTCCCTTGAGAACCGTCAATCTGCACTGCTTTGTTCCTGCTTTCAAACAAAGAAATAGTTGTGAGTTTTTAAAGTAGTGGTTGGTTTGTGGTCTTGATGCCCTATTGGGGTTTGAATTCACGGCCACTCCGCTGTTGAAGAACTGATTCTATCTGTGTGGTACCGAGATGCTCGAATGCTCTTTATCATTTTTTGGAGACCTTGGTTTTCCAATGTTGCCCCCAACTGTTTCATACCCAGACGTCCTTGGTATTACTACCTTTGTCTCTGAGGCAATGCAATTTTTCTTTAACATCAAACTCAGTTGTCTTGCACCCAGTATCAGTTTGTGTCTATAGTGCTTACCAACTTTTCTCATGAAGAGGTCTTGCTTAGGAAACCTTTTCAGTTTCTTTGAGGCACTTTGTTAGACTTATCAAATGAGATCAAAGACGGATTCGTGCCTTCGTCAATGCCGGATATGCCCCAAATTGTGCTCGATATTACGGGGAGACTGTTGCTAGTTTTGCAGCCATTTATTTGCTTCGCTTTTGACGAAAGATTAGACCGAAAGGGACTCAAAGAAAAATTATGGGTGAAAATAGAAGAATAATTGAAGGTGAAAAAGAAATGTGCTTAAACAAAAGGCTTCCCTTTCGGGGAAAGGAATAGGGAGACTTATCTGGAATTATGTGACAACTTCAATGAATCATGACATGAATTTTGGACTTGACGCCTGATCCGTCTGAGCTGTCTAATTCTCATAATCCGTCGCAAAGGTTCATCTTGAAACTGTCTTGGTTGTGCTCATGCCAGAGTATCGAAGACCCTCATTCGGCTAGTAGCGCCCTTGCGGGTTTTCGCTAACTGACCTATCTCATTTCTCTACTCACCGTTGCCATATGGTGCCCATTTGGGTACTCTCTCATTTCTCTGCTCAATGTCGCCTTACAGTTACCATACGGGTTTTCACCAATAAGACTCTCTCATTTCTCTTTTTTTCTTTTTTTTTTTCGTTTTTTTTTCTTTACTAAGATACGACATGAGGAAGGTTGTCCAATGCCCCTGGCATGAGAACTTCAAATATTCTCAAAGATCGATCAGAAGTTCTTAACAGGAAAAAAAATGGAAAAGAACCTTGAACTGAATTACAACTTTTGGAACCGCTTCTACAGAAAAACCGTAAATAAAACAAACTTCTGCCCCAGTTTTGGAGTATTGGGAATATGGTTTTTTTGTTGTGATGGGACCGAACCCAGGGTAAGGCTGCCTACGTATCTTTCGGAATCAGGTCGGACGTAGTTCAATTACTCAGAAGATTTGTTGTTTGATCTTTGTTTTTTTTTCCTCCTTTTTTTTGGCTTTTACAAGTACACATGTTCTAAAAGGTGGAAAACAAAGAAGACAAATAAGGCTAAAAAAAGGTTAACAACAGCGGGACACCTATTTGGAATGGCGATCAATGATAGCCTTCGTCATCTTGATTTGAGAAAATCATGCGTGAAAGCTCCATAGTTGGTATATATTAGACATAATATCTTTTGACTGCATATGCGTTAATAGTCATGTCTGGTACCCGTCCTTCTTCATATACCAAGTGCAAGGCCCCTTTTGGTAACACTTCCTTGATGATGTAGGGTCCTTGCCAGTTTGGGGCGAACTTTCCTTTAGCTTCTACTTGGTGTGGAAGAATGCGTTTCAAAACGAGTTGGCCTACCTCGAAGTGCCTTAGACGCACTTTCTTGTTGTAAGCGCGTACCTTTATTTGCTGGTATAACTGGCCAAAGCACACTACTGCTAGCCATTTTTCATCAATTAGCATTAATTGTTCTAATCGGGTCTTTACCCATTCTGTATCCTCAATCTCTGACTCCGCAATGATCCGAAGAGAGGGAATTTCGACTTCAGCCGGTATTACAGCTTCTGTTCCATATACCAACAGATAAGGAGTTGCACCAACAGATGTGCGAGCATTCGTGCGATATCCCAAAAGAGCAAAAGGTAACTTTTCATGCCATTGTCTGGAACCTTGGATCATCTTCCTAAGAATCTTCTTGATGTTCTTGTTCGCCGCTTCAACGGCTCCATTGGATTTTGGCCGGTGGTGATGCATAATTTTAAATTGCTCGCATACCTCTTTCATCAAGTGACTATTTAGATTGGTTGCATTGTTAGTGATAATAGTCTTTGGGATACCAAAGCGACAAATGATGTGCAATGAACGAAGTCTACCACTGCTTTCTTGTTGACTGCTTTGAAAGGGACGGCCTCCACCCACTTGGTGAAGTAATCGATTGCAACCAAAATGAATCTATGCCTATTTGAAGCCTTTGGCTCGATTGGCCCAATAACATCCATTCCCCAAGCAACGAAAGGCCAAGGAGAGGACATGGGATGCAACTCTGAAGGTGGCGAGTGAATCAGGTCACCATGAATCTGGCATTGGTGACACTTGCGAACAAAACTGAAGCAATCTCGCTCCATAGTAAGCCAATAATACCCTGCCCGCAGAATCTTCTTTGCTAAAGCATATCCATTCATGTGAGGTCCACATACCCTCTAATGCACTTCACTCATGATACGCTAAGCTTCTGTGGCATCTATGCATCTCAAAAAGTTCAAATCTGGGGTCCTTTTGTACAAAATTTCCCCATTCAGAAAGAAACAGCTGGCGAGCCGCCTTATAGTTCTTTTTTGATCTGCCTTGGCATGCTCTAGGTATTCCCTTGTTTTCAGGAATCGTTTTATGTCATGATACCATGGTTCACCATCTGGTTCTGTCTCAATAGTATTGCAGTAACCGTGTTGATTTCGAACTTGGATTTCCAATGGATCAATATGAGTGTTGCCCGGATAAGGGAGCATCGAGGCTAAAGTAGCCAAGGCATCGGCTAGCTCGTTATGAAACCTGGGAATGTACCTAAACTCGATGGATTTGAATCTTTTGCTCAAGTCTTGTACACATTGTCTGTATGGAATAAGATTGATGTATCGAGTCTCCCATTCGCCTTGGGCTTGCCGGATAAGCAAGTCAGAATCTCCCATAACCAATAGTTCATGCACATCCAGATTAAGGGCCATTTTCAGACCCATGATACAAGCTTCGTATTCTTCCATATTATTGGTACAGAAGAACCGAAGTGGGGTAGTTGCCGGGTAATTTTGTCCAACAGGTGAGATAAGGATTGCCCCGATCCCAACTTCTTTGATATTGACAGCCCCATCAAAATACATTTTCCATACATGGTTGTCCTCCGGAACTACTTCCTCTATTGAGTTGACCTCTTCATCTGGGAAGTATGTGCTCAGTGGCTTGTAATCATCATCAACTGTATTCTCTGACAAATGATCTGCCAAAGCCTGTGCTTTCATTGTGGTGCGAGTGACATAGACAATATCGAACTCTGTGAGCAGAATCTGCCATTTTGCGAGCCTGCCAGCGAGCATTGGATTTTGAAAGATGTACTTCAAAGGATCCATTCTGGATATGAGGTAAGTAGTGTAGGCCAAGAGATAATGCCTCAACTTCTGAGTGACCCAAGTCAACGCACAACATGTCCTTTCTAAAAGGGTGTACTTAACCTCATAATTGGTGAACTTCTTGCTAAAGTAATAGATTGCTTGTTCCTTTTTTCCTGTTGCATCATGTTGCCCCAGAACGCTTCCAAAGGAATTATCCATCACCGATAGATATAAAAACAACGGCCTACCAGGTTCAGGTGGGACCAGTACAGGGGGTTTCGACAGATAATCTTTGATCCTGTCAAAAGCTCTTTGGCAATCGTCCTTCCACTTGATAGCAGCATCCTTTTCAGCAACTTAAAGATGGGCTCGCACGTGGTTGTGAGCTAAGCAATAAACCTACTGATGTAGTTCAGCCTCCCGAGCAAACTCATAACTTCCTTTTTGTTCTTCGGGGGTGGCAGATCACAAATGGACTTTATCTTAGATGGATCCAATTCGATGCCTCTCCGGATGACTATAAAACCAAGGAGTTTCCCAGATGGAACCCCAAATGAACACTTGGCTGGATTAAGCTTAAGGTCATACCTTCGAAGCCGTAAAAGAACATTTTCAAATCGCGCACGTGATCATCCTGTGTCTTTGATTTTATGATGACATCATCGACATATACTTCGATCTTTTTGTGCATCATGTCGTGGAAAATTGTGGTCATGTCCCTCATGTAAGCTGCCCTTGCATTTTTCAAACCGAATGGCATGACCCTGTAACAATAAGTATCCCATGGAGTGGTGAAAGCGGTCTTTTCTGCATCATCCTTATCCACTAGAATCTGGTGGTACCCAGCATAGCAATCCATGAACGATTGTATCTCATGCTTTGTGCAATTATCTACAAGAATGTGGTTGTTTGGCAAAGGAAAATTATCCTTTGGACTTGCTTTGTTCAGGTCTCTGTAGTCAACACAGACTTTAGTTTTTCCATCCTTCTTGGTCACAGGTACAACATTTGCCACCCAGGTGGTGTATCGGACAGCTCTGACCACATTGGCGCTCAACTGCTTCATTATTTCCTCTTTGATTATGTCATTCATGTCCGTTTTAAATTTTCGTTGCTTTTGTTGAACTGGTGGAAAATCAGGATATGTGGGAAGCCTATGAACCACTAGATTTGTACTTAAACCCGGCATATCATCATAAGACCAAGCAAACACGTCTCTGTATTCAAATAAAAGTTGAATCAAGGTATCTCTGTTTTTTTGTTCAGTGTGAATGCTTATATTTGTTTCTCTAACATCTTCATGACTTCCAATATTAATGGACTCAGTTTCATTGAGGTTAGGCTTAGGCTTGTTTTCAAATTATTCCAACTCTCTTTTTATTTCTTCAACAACCTCATCTTCATCATATTCAACCTCTTGATGCATTATTTTGAAATTAGACACTTTTTTAAGATTTGGGCGCTAATTCCGCATGCATGTCATGTTATTAAAGCCGGCATTACCAAAACTGAAATGGAAACCAAAATGATAGGAATTAGGAAAAGAAAAAGATACAAAACTTAATACGAAACTAAACTGCATTTCATTGAATTCGAAAGGATAGAAGAGTTAATATCAAAACAAAACAATCATACTGAGATGTTTGGATTACAACCCTGAAAGTAACCCAAAATACAAAAAAGAAACTGCAAAAGCAAACTACCAAGACTCCTTCCTTGTGGGGAGAGGAGTTGCTTCCCAATTGTTGAGCATGGTATCTGGGCCAATTAGTTGCATATCGGCACGACTAGTGCCTTCACCAGCCTGGATCATATTCACTTCAGAAAATATCTGGCTGAGGCCGTGGCAAATTTCATCAATATTTTCCTGCGCCGAGGAATTTTGACCCTCTTGGAGTCGTGGCTTGACAAAAGTGTAGAAAGTGTGAGGGATAGGTTGTTGCAAGACCCATCCGTGCTTTTTGTGGTGCTTGGCTTTGTCTTCGTCTGCTTGTGTTGGCCTGAAGCCTAAACTAAAAGTGCCCTGGTTACTGAACGGAGAAATGGGCTCCGAAATTCCCTGCAATAATGCCCCCAAGCCTTTTCCTGGCTCGTAACCCTGTCTCATCATAAGTGCAACCACCATTACGGATGTGGCGGAAAGACAAGGATGCAGAATGGGATTTCCTTCCTCAACATGGTCCACAACAATAACTTCAAATGCCTAATAGACAATGGACTCACACCCTTCATTGGCCTCAATACAGGGGATTAACGGGTCTTTATAAATGGACGACTCGTCTTCTAGGTGAATAATAATTTCTTGACTGTCCTGTTCAAATTTGAGCATCTAATTCAAGGTGGATGGCACAGACCAGGCCGTATGGATCCATGGCCTTCCAAGAAGAAAGTTATAAGAAGTGTCCATGTCCACTACCTGGAAGACAATTTCAAAGTCAACTGGCCCAATCGCCATGGTGAGGCTGATCTCCCCAATGGTATCTCTCGCTGAGCCATCAAAAGCCCGAATGAGGACATTGCTGGGTCGGATTCTGTCTGTATTGATCTTCATGCTTTGCAAGGTGGATAGAGGTCATACATGTACGCTCGAGCCTCCGTCAACCATGACTCGCTTTACGTAGTGCCCCTCACATTTAACAGTCAAGTGTAAAGCCCTGTTGTGCCTGGCTCCTTCTTGGGGGAGTTCATCATCAGTAAAGGTGATTCTGTTCAACTCAAAAAATCTGTTGGCCATCTTCTCTAATTGATTCACTGTGGTTTTCTTTGAGACATGTGCCTCATTCTGGATCTTGATCAACACACGAGCATGCTCTTTTGAATGCATGAGCAAAGATAGTAGAGAAATTTGGGCAGGAGTCTTTCTCAGCTGGTCAATGATTGAGTAATCCTGAACTTTCATCTTTTTCAAAAACTCTTCTGCCTCCTCTTTAGTGATTGGTTTCTTTATTGGCAATTGGCCTTCTCTGATTTGCATGGCCTTCCTCAATCTTCTGGAGAGTAACACCTCCCCGATCGAGTCAAACCTCCAGTTTCCCCCACTTCTTCTATGATTTCCTTGCCTTTGTAAGTCATCACAGTTTTGTTGCAGTTCCAAGGAATGGTCTTCGTGTCTGTCACAGGGGGTTGCACGAAAGGTTTGATTATGATCGGCTCAGTTATACCCTTCGTACCGCCCTGGTTCTGCCTTGTGATGGGGTGGCCTCCAAGGACTTGTAACCTTGGGCTTGGAACATTGGAGCAAACTTCCAACCTCGAGATTTTTGGAACATATAAAGTTGCCATCCCTGAGCTCTGGGCGCCTTTCACAATCAATGGCATATCTCGGCTTGGACTTACTTTTAGACATGTTCCTTCTAGAATTGCTCCTGCTGTCATTTCTACTCAGCCAGTCGGCTTGTCTTCTTGATCTCGGCCAATCATTCCCACAAAGTGAACATCATTATGTATTGGCAAGGGGTTGTTGGTCACATTAGGAGGGTCCTCGTCATTTGTCACCACAATCAGTTTTTCAGCAATTAGTCTTTCTATGGCTCTTTTCAGAGTCCAATAGTCATCAGTGTTATGCCCCGGGGCCCCTGAATGATATTCACATCTAGCATTTGCTTGAAATCCATGTGAATCAGGATGCATATGGTGGGGAACGATGGGTCCAATCATGCCTATTTTCGTCACCTTCTGGAATAAACTAGAGTACGATTCAGCCAATGGGGTAAATTTTTCTGCCGGCCTCTGTTTTCGACCATAATCCTTCCTGGTCGGGTGCCCAAAAATTTTGCTGCTGAGGTCGGGGGATCCTTGGAGCTAGTGCCTGTACTTGCTGATTGGGAGGCCGAGCATAGGATTAAGCATTGAACACTGTATATTGTGGTGGGCCCACAGAGTATTGAGGAATTGGCGGAGGATAATAATGTTGATGGTAGCTTGATTTCCCCTGCTGAACTTGCACATAAGGGTGCGGTGCCCCCCTTTGAACTTCCCTGGATCCCGAAGTCATCATGGACCCCTCATCTCTTTTCTTTTTATTTGTGAAACTTCCCGACCCATTTTGCATAGCTTGGGTAGTGGCCTTGAGAGCAACTTGACTTACAATTCTGCCAGTCTTGAGACCATTTTCGACCATCTCCCCTATTTTGATTGCTTCTGCAAAAGGTCTACCCATTGCGGACATCATGTTCTGAAAATAATCAGGCTCTTGAGCCTCCAGAAAAATAGTGATTAACTCATGGTTATCAATGGGTGGCTTGACCCTAGCCGCTTGCTCCCTCCACTTGATTGCATACTCCCTAAAACTTTCAGTTGGCTTTTTCTTCATATTGGACAGGGAATTGCGATCTGGTGCAATATCTATGTTTTACTGGAATTGTTTGACGAAGGCCTGGTCCATGTCGTCCCAGACATGCCAGTGAGAGATATCTTGGTCAATGAACCATTCAGAGGCTACCCCCACAAGACTTGCCCCAAAATAAGCCATCAACAATTCTTCCTTTCCACCTGCACCCCTCAGCTGGTTGCAGTACCTTTTCAGGTGGGCGATAGGGTCGTCGTGACCATCATACTTCTCAAATTTTGGGGTCTTGAACCCTGGTGGCAAATGGATGTGAGGGAACATGCATAAATCACTAAAAGATACACTTTTGTGACCACTTGTTCCTTGTATGTTCTTTATGTTCTGTTCAAGACTTTTCATTTTCCTGGCCATCTCATTTGGCTCAACTGTCTTGGCATGCTTTTCATTTTCCACTGGTGACTCGTATTGAGGAGTCTGGTTGTATGGAGCCGAGACCCCGAAATCCATATTTGGAGAGTATTATTGTCCATCATAAGCATGAGACAGTGGCTCATTGTTTGGCCTCGTCACAGGAAGTGGTGGCGGGATTGTATATACCGGTGCGCCAGACACAACAAGAGGAGTGTTCCTGACCGGTGCGACTGGAGGTCGCATATTAGAGGTAACAGGGGTGGCACGTAAGATGTAGTTTGGCACATACCCTGGTGGTAGAATGTGATCGCTCGTTGCACGGAGCGGTGGTTGAGTAGCCAGGGGTACGGTGGAAGTTCCTTTTGAGGAACCCTGAGGCGGAGGCTGGCCGGAGACCCAAGCCTGACACACATCAGACAATTGTTGTTTCAATCTTCTTACTTCCTCTGACTCTTGCTCACCTGACTGACCATGGGGGTCGTCACTAACCAACTCGATTTCATCATTACTAGCCATCAGTACCTTTCCTTTAGATCTGGTGAAGTAATGATGTGTTGTCAGTTTCACCACAAACCAACCACCTTAAGCTTACTATATAAAAGACAACAAACGTGTTAGGGTTAGGCATTTTACATATATGAATTACACGTAATATGCCATGTTCCTAACATTGTCACCATTTCTAACATGCTTTTGGAAGGCTTCATATTTCATCCCGGCTTATAAGGCTGCTGTTTATTGGCTCTCTTAGTAATTTAATTTTTTATTTTATTTTATTTTTATTTTTCCGCTTTTCTTTTCCCTCACCTCACTTGTTCCCTTATTTTAGAGTCATTGAAAAATATTTCGATCGAACCTTTTGGGGTTGCCTACATATCATGTCGCCACATGAATCAGATCATTACATAGTTCAGGGACACGATATTATTATTATTATTATTATTATTATTATTATTATTATTATTATTATTATTATTATTATTATTATTATTATTATTATTATTATTATTATTATTATTATTATTATTATTATTATTATTATTATTATTATTATTATTATTATTATTATTATTATTATTATTATTATTATTATTATTATTATTATTATTAACAAAACAAACATCTTTGGTTCAAAATCTTTTTCATTGATTTTCAATTTTTTTTAAATACAAGACCCGAAAACAAAAATTACATAGACACGAACATCTAAACAAGACTAAATTCGACTCAAAAACAGACTTTTGAAGATAAAAAATAACACAACAAGACTCAAATACCTAAGACTCTTACAGACTCGATAACAACAAATGAACAATCAAAATGGACTGCCAAATAAAGAGACTTCAATCTTTGCAGGAGAATCCAACAACATCATTGTAGTCATGGAACTTATTCCTGCGGCTGACCCCCAACATCGCGATATATCCTTTCTAAGTCTGCAGATATGTGACGGGCGACGTTCATTGATACTTCTACGAACAGCTCAGGCGTCATTCCCTGGAAACTCCTGCAAGCTCGAGAGGTATATGTGTCTACCTCGAGGATCTTTCCCTTAATGTGCTCCTGAGCCAAATACAACTCTTGATTTTGCTGACCACGAGTTTCGGCAAGATCCAACGCATCACGCTCGCGCTCCAAGGCCATATCTCTCTGGCGCCGAGCTTCTACTGACTCCCTCTCTAACCGATTGATCACCTTTTGGTAGTGGTGTCTTTCTATTTCAAATTCGGCGATCTGGCGCTCCTTACTTGATTCAACTCCCTCTAGCTGACCCCTTAGGCCCTGGATTATGAAGCGTAACTCATGCGCTCATGATCACGGACTACCCTGAACTGGGCTTCTCTCTCTTCCTGTTGCTGAGTGGTTGTGGCTATGTTCTTATTCCGAATTTGGGCTTTGAGTGCTTGTTTCTCTCGTGCCCACTGAGCTTTCTCTTTCTCAAAAGCACCATATAGCAGATCCCTGTCTACTTTAGCGATGCCGAGATCTTCTTGCAGTACTCCGAAGGCAGATTCATAATCTCTTTTCATCTGTTCCATAGCCAGCCCTACTTTGTTTTGAATCTCAGCCTCCTACTCTGCGGTGCTCTTCACGACTGTCCCAGGCCTATCTGCGAGAGCATCTTGATTATAAAACCAATAAAGATAAGAAGGATTCATCTCGCCCTGTTCTCGATCTGCCACCATGGTGCCACGCTCGAGTATCTTAGTGCCATTCCAAACACGTTGAGCATAAGCTTCACGAATGGGATCCTCTGATGTTGCTTCCCAATAAAGTTTTCCATAGCCTCTACCGGGGGAACTATCTTCTTGTGACCCAACTGACGTAGAACTCTCATAGGAGCATATGGCTGATAACCTCGAAGCCTTATCAAGATCAGAAATGGATGGCAAGATGACTTATAGATGACATATTCTGCGGTGAACCAAGGATAGTTCTATGTAATCTGATCATCTGTTAAGGAGTGGATATACTCCCTCCAATCTTGGACACTTTCTGGAAAACTGCGAACCTCCAACTCACTTTTTAATCTTGCATTATACTGGCGAACATGATTACCCTAACAAGTACGGTGGTCTACCTGATAAGGACGACGAAAAATATGATCCATGAACCACATCTGGAGCAGGAGGTTACAACCTTCAAAGAAACCTTTTCCTTCCCAGCACCTGGTCGAGGCGCGAAAGATATCTGCTAACACCATAGGAAGAATGGAGGAATCTTTTCTTTTCATCATGGCCGTGACTATCCCAGATAACCGAATGTTGATCTTCCGATCCTCTCTTGGGAAGACCATGCACCCCAAGAAAGCTACAATGAATGCTTTTCGTCCGTGTTCTCTCCATATGTGTTGGTTCTGTTTGTTAACCAGCTTCGTCCCATATTCTGAAAACCCCCTTCATGTCCGTACTTTTCAAACAAGAAATCTAGGCAGACCTGCCCCTGGGCCACATGTGCTATCTCGGTGTGGCTGATCCACATTTGCTCAAGGAACTTGGTAGCAGTGACATCCCTGGGAGCTAAAAGTCTCTTTATTCGACTCTTTTTCCCCAGATCTGTATATTCGGCGAATTCTTCCAAGGTAGGAGTCATTTCAAACCCATTAAGACAAAACACCGTGTTCTTCGGGTCCCAAAAATAAACCAAAGCCTCGATGAGTTCTCGTTTAGGCTCAATCTCCATGATGTTTACCAAGTTTTTCAAATAATCCTTGATCTTTCCTTGCTCAAACCCATCCATGTTGCTCCACCATCGCTTCAATAACCTAGGCACTTTGTCGACAATTAAACGGCGAGTGCTCTTCCTCTCTCGGCCTCTTGTGAGGTCTTCCATTAACTGAATCCATATCGTACCTAGATAATAAAAATAGGGGGTCAAGTCCTAATCTAAACTCAAAAAATGACACTAAGTAGACCTTTATAATAGACAAACTTCTTACGGGGGGCAAGCTAGAAAAACGGCTGGACAAGGACAAAATGACAAAAGGTGACGAGGGGAACAAGATGGTTATTTTTATGAAGACGGCTCTTTAGTACCTCTAAGAAAAGTATTAAGGCTGTCTTGGTAAAAATATCCTGACACGTGGATAAATGGGTAAAAACAAATAAAAATTTAATTTTTTTTTTACGAAAACACCCATTTGATACTTTACAAAAAAAAAGCTATAAGGTTGACTGGGCAAAAATGGCCAAAGACAAAGGACGACACGGCAAAAAAAAGGACTATTTTTACGAAAATAGCCCTTAGACACTTCCGAGAAAGGTTTAAAGGTTGTTCCGGCAAAATGGTAAAAAATAAAGACAAAATGGTAAAAGGTGTTAAAACGAGCACAATAACCATTTTGTACGGACATAGCCCTTCGACACTTCCGAGGAAGATTCTAAGGCTATTTCGACAAAAAATGGTTTTACATAGGGGCAAAATGGAAAAATATTAGCTATATTTACGAAAAGAACCTTTGACAATTCCGAAGAAGGTTTTGAGGTTGTATTGAAAAACATGATCTCACACAAAAGCAAAAATAATGAAAAAGACAAAAAGCAGCAAAACTATCGATTTATTATTATTATTTAAAAAAAATTTGAAAAATATTTTGGACACACTGATTCGAAAACTCTTGCAAAAATAGGGGTTGAACCCGATGAAGGTTGCTTACGTACCCCACTGGAATTGTGAGAATCGAACCTGCGTAGTTCTAACCAAGACTTGACAATAATAATTTTATTTTTATTTTTTATTTAGTAAAAACAAATTATTTGTACAAAACTAGGTGAATGCTTCTTTTTTTTCAAATTCCGCTCAACTAACTTCTAAAGCCGGTCAACAAATGCAAGCAAGCCTTCCAAATGATGTAGCAAGTAGCACATATGTGAACATGGTGGTCTCAACACGGATACCTACCTTATACGGACCCGGCCCCTGTGCCGAGTTTCGCTAAGTCAAATGCTCATGATGCAACAAAACGATCCTACTAGGGATAACCAGGCATGCAGCTTGTTTTTCTAGGTTTTAAAAATCCTAGGGGATGAGGTGTATCTAGACTGGCCATAAAACGAGCGGATAACTCGAGTTGGGAAGGGGTAGCGTGCCGGGAGAAATACTTCTCCGGCTTAACTACTGGACCCTCCCCGTTCTTAAATATGGGTGACTAATAATCCTTCGCCGGGAGCCCAGGCCCACCGGCTTTATCTCAAAAAAGAAAGGGGCGCGTATCTGCGATTCCCGAGGTTGTATTCAGAAGACTTAGAGGGTGCGCAAGAAGACAATTTATAATACAATTCAACACTATTAAAGCTGTAAAGAGCAGACAAGTTGCAAATTAGGGCAAAATAAATCATAGTTATGTACAAAATTTAAAAAGCCGAATAAAGTCAATGTACAAGCTCGAATTCTTGAACTTTCCCCAGCGGAGTCACCAGAGCTGTCACACCCCTTTTCTACCCCAAAAACGATATTCTGTTATGGATTGTGGGTTAAAGGGTTTTCCAATTCAAGTGACAAATTTGAGTAGGGATTATTTATTAACAGAGTCGCCACTTGGAATTCATTTTTCGGTGTTCCAAGTCACCTTTTATTTGAATTCCTAGTCAAAGGAAGGTGACCCTATTTTTATCGTTCTGCGAAAACAAAGTCCGGGTGAGGAATTCGGGGTTTTACCACACGAGGGGATTCAATACATGAGCAATACAGAGGTGCCGGGGACCTCGAGCAACAATTGTCCGACCTTGAAACACCCATTTCATTCCGGCAAATGCTGAAACAAAGGAATTCCAGCATTATGTCGGAAGGAAAAGAGGGTTCTTTGGTCGAAAGAAACAAGGACGGATACGTGGTGGTGGCAGAGCCAACGGGCAGCGGTGGTTGCGGCAGTGGAGGTGGCTGGCCGGCGGCGGTGTGTTTTTTTTGGGGGTGAAATGGGTAGTAAATGATAGATTTATCCGCTTATGTATGTATTTAGGTGGTGTGGAAGGTTAGGTCTCGTCGAATTTGAGGGTGGCAGCGGCTAGGGTTTCGTCAAAGTTAGGTGGATTTGGTGATATTGAGGGTGATTTCGGAGATTTGGGGTTTGGATATGGGCAGAGGATGAAGAGAGGAGAAGATTGATATAATTTGTGGGGGGGGGGGGGTTTAAAGGACGGCCGCCGCCGGTGGGCGATTTCCGGCGGCGGCAGTGGGCAGCGGCGGCAGGGAGCTTGAGAGAGTGGGGAGAGAGGAAAGAAAGAGAGGAAAGAAAAGAATAGGGGAAAATGGGGGAAATTTTCGGGTATTAAGGGCTTTAAATACCTTGGGTGTGGATGATTTTGGACCATTAGATCAAGAGAGATTGGATGGCTGAGATTTGATCTCTTATTCAATAAGCAAAACGTCGTAGTTTCAAGGAAAAACTACGTCGTTTTGAGCTCTTTCTGGGCCAGCCACTTAATGGACCGGGCATGGCCGAATTGGGCTCAAGTTTTGGGCCAATTTGGCTCAATTTTAATTCAAATACACTAGCCCAATTCCTTAATCCTTAATCATCTTATTTAGTCCTAGAACAATTATACAAGTAGAAAGAAAAATCTTTTTGGGATATATGATTTAAAGATGCAAACTAATATATACAAACAAAAGGTAAAAAATATTTTTGGTATTTTTAATAAAGGAAATGCAAATAAAAATGCACAAACAACTAAAAATCATCCATATATTAGTATTTAAAGGAGAGTTAGAAAAAGAGCAAAAATTAGGTATTCACATGTATTATTCAAGGTTGAAGGATTTATGGGATAAATATGATTCGATGATGCCACCTGTCACGACCCCAAATCCTAACAGGCCGTGATGTCGCATATCGTGGAACTAGACTAGCCAACTATCACATTACTACGCACTTGTTCTCATTTAAGAGTTCATAATGCAAAATAAACAGCAATTCAATAAAGAATAAGTTATATAGGTCTAACGCCCCCAATAATAACCTAACAACTCTAAACATCTTCCCAGAACTGGAGTCAATAGTCACGAGCATCTAAGAATAATTAAATCTAACTCTGCTAAAACTATAATATAAGTCTCTAAATCAAGAGATAAAAACATAATAAGGAAGGGAAATAGAGAAGCTGTGGACGCTGGACAGCTACCTCGAAATCCCGTGACTGCTGCTAACGAACCTGCGTTAGCTACTGCTGCGAGCTCGTACCTGGTTCTGTGCACAGAGGCACAGGGAGTCTTTATGAGTACGACAACTTAGTAGTAATGAAAAGAAATCACAGTCTGAGAAATATAAAGCACACAAACAGATACACCATTTCACAACAACCAGTAAAACATCAAGTCACCAAGTAGCATTTGGCAAATTCATAGGTTCAAAAACCAGTTCCAGACTCCTTTGAAAAATAAGTAAATATCGATATATCTCAGTGAAATCCTCAATAAAACCAGTTTGAAAACATAGTAATATCATCATAAAAGTGCCCCTCGGGCCAAAATCATTTCTCATAACAGATGCCCTCAGGCATTCCCTCAATCACTTAGTATCAATCATCTCTCAGTATCAATCATCACTCAGTATCAGCCCCGCGAGCAATCATCATCACTCAATCAATACCGACGCTCACTGGGGGTGTGTTACAGACTCCAGAGGGGCTCCTACAGCCCAAGCGCAATAATAACATAAGGCCTGGAAGCCTTCTCATCTCTCTCATGAGGCCTGGAAGCCTCCTCACATCACTCATAAGGCCTGGAAGCCTCCTCACNACATTACTTACCTCAAAACTAGCCCGAAAACTATTCCGCAATGCGCTTGCCTCTCGAATCAACCTCCGAAGGCTCCAAATCTACCAAGTTCAGATTTTTATCATCAATATATGCTTAAGGAATAAATTCCAATTGAAAAATATCGAATTTAGCTCAAAATCCGAATTCGGTCAAAACTCAACCCCCGGTCCCGCGTACCTAAACTCAGAAATTTTTACATAAAAGTGTTCTTCATCTTCTTACGATTCCGTACATATAAAGAACATCAAAATTGGAGTTCGTTTGACCCCTCAAATCAACCCTTGAAGGTCTCATAATCTCATGCCCCAAAATCCTATTTTTCTACTGTTTTTTCATGAATTAAAGGCTGAGATTATGGTCTATAATCACCCATAAACGAGTTTTAATAATCAATTTATTTACCTCTGTGATACCCACTGATTTTCTCCTTCAAAATTCGTCCAAAAAGCTCTTTGTCTGTACACAAATGGTGAAATAAGGGTTTAAGTCGCGGAGGGTTTAATTATATTTTTCTTTCGCCCAGGTATTTCCGCACCTGCGACCTACTTACTCACACCTGCGGCTTCGCAAGTGCGATGCTCCTTCCGCGCCTGCGATCTCTACAGGTCTCCCCCCACTTCCGCACCTGCGACTCGACCTCCGTCGCGGGTGCGACCATCCTCTCGCACCTGCGGAAACTCTCCAGCCCCGCCAAGTCTCGCGCCTGCGGATCCCTACTCGCCCCTGCGAGACCGCACCTGCGGTTCTCAACCGCACCTGCGACCTCTTCGCACCTGCGACCCACTGCCCGCACCTGTGGTCGAACTTCCGCAGGTGCGGAAATCTCTGTGATTTCACACCAGCAACTTTTTGCTGCAATTTCCAACTTCCGAAATTCCCGTTAACCATCTGAAATCAATCCTGAGCCCTTCGGGACCCCAACCAAACTTACCAACATATCCCATAACATCATTCAAACTTAGTTGCACTCTCAAAACACCAAAACTAACATCAAAACACCAAATTTACATCAGATTCAAGCCTAAGAACTTTGATATTTCTAAAATTCACCAATGATGCTGAAACTATCCAAATCAACTCCGATTGACCTGAAATTTTGCAGTCAAGTCCAAAATGACATTACAAACTTGTTCCAACTATCGGAATTCCATTCCGACCCCGATAGCCTATTTTCCATTGCCGTCCGAAATTGCCAAAAACTAACTTCCGTCAATTCAAGCATAATTCTACACCGGACATCACAAAATTATTCTGAACACACTCCTAAGTCCTAAATCACCTAAAAAAGCTATACGAGCCATAAAATCCGCATTCCGAGGTCGTTTACCAATAAGTCAACTCTTAGTTGACTTTTCCCATTTTAAAGTTATTCTTAAGGACTAAGTGCCTGAATTCTCATTTAACCATTCTGATTCCAAGCCTATCAACTCTAACACATTAATAACAGAATAACCAATATATAATAAGTCAATAGCAACAGTTATAATGCAGGTTTTTACGTAACGATAGACTGGGTCGTTACACCACCTCCTTCATGTGACTGTGAGAAATCAAAGGATTTTGTAGTGCATTTGCAGTATCAACGCCTGTTACAGTTTTAATGGGAATGAATGAAGGTTATAGTCAGGCAATGAGACAAATTTTAATGAAGTCTAAGGTGATTAATGTGAACCAAGCGTATGCCTTGATTGTCCAGGATGAGAGCCAAAAACTTGTGGCAAGAAGTAACTATGTTACAGTTGAAACCATGGAATCAGCTGCACTTTTCACAGCCAGAAACAATGTGCCTAAGCAGAATAGAAGTTGGGGAGTAGAATGTGACTATTGTCATGGAAAAGGTCACACAAGAGATGGATGTTCTGATGCATTGTAGTTACTGCAACAAGAAAGGTCATCTTAAGGAAAATTGTTACAAGTTGATTGGGTATCCTGCAGGTTCTAAGTCCAAGGCCAGAGTTAATGTGATTGATGGACATTCTATGCAGTCAGAGACTAGTACAACCAATCAAGGAAACATCAATTCTTCTAACACTGCCACTCCAATGATCACACATGAGCAATACAATATGCTGCTCAACATGCTTAGTAAGGCTTCCATATCTAAGACAAGTGAAAATTTGGCAGGTAAGTGTTTTCTCGTTAAAGATAATGCAATATACTGGATAGTGGACACAGGAGCTACAAATCATATGACAGGAAATAAACGTTTGTTATTGGATAATGGTAAAGTAGGAAGTGCTGGAAATGTGCAAATGCCCACATGAGAGTCTGCTAAGGTAACCAAAATAGGAAACAGTCCTTTGGCAGGATGATACCCTTAAGGATGTGCTTTGTGTACCAAGTTTTAAGTTCAATCTATTGTCAGTGTCTAAATTGACCAAGGAACTGAATTGTTGTGCAATGTTTTTTTCCTGAACACTTCATATTTAAGGATCTTTGCACTGGAAAAGTGAAGGCGACTAGTAGTAAAGAATATGATTTGTACATACTGAGAACACACCATAAGGAAGCTGGAATAAATGGAGAAAAGCCTATGACAGTAGAGCAGATGAAAGAACCTGAGATTTGGCACAGAAGATTAGGCCATGTGCCTATTGCAGTTATTAGAAAGATTTTTGGTTTTAGAAATAAAGATGCTTTTCAATTACAACAATGTGATAAGTGCCCATTGTCTAGGCAAACAAGACCACCATTATCTGTTAGTACTAGTAGAGCAGATTAACCTTTTGATTTGATGCACATGGATATACGAGGTGCTTATAAGGCCCCAACCTATAATGGAATGAATTACTTTTTGACATTGGTAGATGATCACACAAGATGGACATGGATTTTCTTAATGAGAGTGAAATCATATGTATTTGAGTTACTCAAAACATTCATTGCAATGATTCTTAACCAATTTGGAAAGATGATTAAAGTGTTTAGGTCAGACAATAGATCTGAGTTTTTTAACGTATCTTGCAAAGAATTGTTTGCACATTATGGGATTTTACATCAAAGTTCTTGTCCTTACACTCCTTAGCAGAATGGAGTAGTGGAGTGGAAACATAGGCACATCCTAGAAACAGCAAGAGCGATTAGGTTCCAATCTAATTTGCCAATTCGATTATGGGGCACATGTGTTTAAGTAGCAGTATATATAATAAACAGGGTACCATATACTATTTTGAAAGGTAGATCACCTTTTGAAGCATTGTACAACATGCCACCTTCTTTGGCTCACATGAGGGTGATAGGTTGTCTTTGTTATGCAACTGTTTTGCCTAAACAAGACAAGTTTGGTCCAAGAGTAGTGAAATCAGTGTTACTAGGATATGGTATTCATCAAAAATGGTACAAGCTATTTGATCTATCTAATAAAGTGTGCTTTATTAGTAGAGATGCTATATTTCATGAAAGCATATTTCCTTTTCAGGATAATCATGAAAACCAAAACTCCCATAGTACTGACATTACAAAACTCAAAAGGTTTTGTGTGGTGGATCATTCAGACATTGCAAGTTTTGTCTGATCAAGATGCTGCAAATTCTACTTCACAGCAGACTCCAAGTGCATCAGCATATATTGATCAAGAAAACCATGATTCTCAGAGTCCCTATGAAGGTGTGACAGACTTAATTGAACACATTGAAGTAGTAGAAAAACATCAAACAACATAATTGACTGAAAGAAGATCAGGAAGAACAATTAAGACACCTATCTGGCTTAAAGCCTATGTGAGGACTGATAAACAGTCAGGAGCACATGCTTGTTTGTACCCAATCTCAGATGTCATCAGTTATGACTCTTTGTCGTCCAAGTATCAAAGCTTCATCACCAAATTCTCTGCAGACACTGAGCCTAAGAATCATGCAGAAGCAATCAAGGATGAAAGGTGGATAGAAGCAATGCAGACAAAGATCAAGGCATTGCAAGACAACAAACATGGACAGTGATGCCTTTTTCACCAGGGAAAAAGGATATTAGTTGTCCATAGGTATACAAGATTAAATATAAAGCTACAGGTGAGGTGGAAAGGTTTAAGGCAAGGTTAGTTGCCAAAGGGTATATCCAAAGAGAGGGACTGGATTATCAAGAAACATTCTCCCTTGTTGTCAAGATGGTAACAGTGAGGACTATTATTTCATTGGCAGCAATGAATAATTGGGACATTCATCAAATGGATGTGTACAATATTTTTTTGCAAGGTGATTTAACTGAAGAAGTATATATGGAGTTACCACAAGGATTTGTTTGTGAGGGACAACATCAAGCTTGTCGACTCCTCAAATTACTGTATGGGCTTAAGCAAGCTTCTAGATAGTGGAACATCAAACTAACATCTGCATTAACAGCTTCTGGGTTCTGTCAGAGTCACTTAGACTATTCCTTATTTACAAGAAAAGTTCAAGGCAAAATAGTAAGACTAAGGCGTACTTACAGCAAGTTTTTAGAATCAAGGACTTAGGGGAGCTGAAGTTTTTCTTAGGGATTGAATTTGCTAGAAGCAAAGAGGGAATTCTAATGCATTAAAGAAAATATACATTAGAACTCAAATTAGATATGGGACTCTCAGGTTGAGAACTAGTAAGGGCACCTGGAGGTCAATAAGAAGCTTACAACATTGGAGTTTGACACTCAGTTTGGTATTGAATATGATAAAGTTCTTGATGATCCTAGTGCATTTCAAAGGTTGATTGGAAGACTTCTCTATCTCACCATGACTAGACCATATATTGCCTTTGCAGTGCAATGCTTAAGTCAGTTCATGCATTGTCCTAAAACATCACATATGGAGGCTCCCATCAAGGTGATCAAGTATATCAAGCAATCCCCAGGCTTGGGGATATTAATGTCAGCAGATGTTTCCTCTCAGCTCACAGCCTATTGTGATGCAGATTGGGCCTCTTGCCCAAATACTAGGCGATCAGTCACTAGGTATTTGATTAAGTTTGGGAGATCTTTGATCACATGGAAGTCGAAGAAACAAACTACAATATCAAGAAGCTCAGCTGACGCTGAGTATCGAAGTCTGGCATCAACAGTTGCAGAAATAGTTTGGGTGACTGGTTTGTTTAAAGAATTGGGGGTGCATATTGAGAAACATGTCTCTATGATGTGTGACAGTAAGTCCGTGATTCAAATAGATGCTAATCCAGTGTTTCACGAACGCACAAAGCATATTGATATAGATTGTCATTTCATTCGCGAGAAGGTGCAACTTGGAGTTGTTCATCCGTTACATTTTCCTTCTTCAGAACAACTGGCAGATATTTTTACTAAGGGCTTGTGTGTCACTCAACATCACTATTTGTTGTCCAAGCTAGGAATGAAGAACATCTTCATAGCTCCTAGCTTGGGGGGGGGGGGGGGGAAGGAATTAGACAACTGCCTAACTGTGCACTAAGCTGCCTAACTATGCACTAACGGCCTAATATGTTTTAGCTGTGTTAGTTAGTGCAATGTAATTAGTTATTAGCTAATTATGTTGATAGTGGAGGTTAGTTAGTTTTTACTGAGTATGTTGATAATTAACTTTTTTACTGGGTATGTTATTGTTGTTGTTGTAGTGGGGGTTAGTTAGACAGTTGGCAACAACTAGACAATTAGATACAACTTGTTTATATAGGTGTAGCTAGCTCATTTGTCTTCACTGTTCCATTGATAATGAACAAAAAAAATCTCCAAATTTTGCATGTGTTTTCTTCTCTCATCTATGCTTTGCTCTGCTTCAATGTCAGTCAAGATCTTAGCGAGTTTCTTCATATATAGTGACAATTGATGGTCATAATCTGCATTTATTTATTAGCTCCTCAATTTGCAAAGAGTGAATACTTGAACTTTAAATAAGCATAAAAATCGAAAGAGAAATAAAGTAAATTGAAGTTACTCAATTTAGGTCATGTAAAATATAATTACTGGACACCGTCCATAAAAATAAAATGAAAAAAACTTGTAGAAAATACGAGTTATCAGTTATAATATGTTAAAATACACTGTTATTATAAATATTCTTTAACTGTAAAGTGTTAAGTTTTATCCTTCTCCAAATCATATGTATTTATGGTCTATCATTTTCTTGAAATCTTTGGATCGGACTAACTTTCAAGAAAGACCTAATTGTACAACTCAATCGAAATCTAGGGCTGTATGAATTTTAATTTCAATTATTATTCATGAAAGAACCAGACTTTAACCCCCCCCCCCCCCCCGAAACCCCCCCCACACTTTTTATCATAAAAATAAAATAATCT